>WSTK01000045.1:0-118144 GCA_019616945.1 Ceratobasidium sp. 414
GTGAACTCTCCAGTGACTAACTAATTAATACACCATGTAGATAGGGGCTTTGGACTGCCCAATATTCAATCAGATCCCAATTTGGATTACATCCCAGTGAGCTATATACAAAACAATTTCCCAGACGCAACAAAAAAATATCAATAACTCAGCCGATGAGGATCGGCTGTGTGTATACACGTAGTTGGGAGTACGCGGGCCGATGCCCATCGGATACATGTCACCTGACACGCGTGATGAGCATCGGCCCAGTGTTACACGGGTCACTGAGACAGGTGTGCATGTTCGAGTCCTGCACTGGTCGCTCTTTTTGCAGGTAATCACTCCCAGGCCATCGCAACTCGGACCTGGTCAGCTCATGCACTTCAATATTCTACTCTGCTACACCCGTATCCTGGAAGAGACGAAAAATAGGACACTACCCACATCAGTGACCGGGACGTGTCGGGCTAATTGCTCAAAACCGAGATAAGGTTACACTAATTGGGGCTAATTAGTGGCTGGATCTGCTTATCGAGGACCGGCTAAGTGCACGTGAAAGCCTTCGATAGGGCTTGAACACTGCCTGAACGTGATATGCAAGCGATTGGTCTACTCATACATACATATCAAACCGGCAACGCCAACGGCTGAGGAATCCTGCTTCCAACCACCACCAGCTTCAACTGGCACACAATGGCTGGCAAGCTCAAGAACTTGGCCAAGCGCTCAGCATGGGAGCTCCAGCCCGAGCCATCGACGTTTGCGCCAAGTAATAACTGGAGCAACAAGGGTACGTGACGGGTTGCTCAACGCCATGCAACATACCGATTCTTTTTACACAGACATGGATCCTGTGCCCATCCACATGAGAAGTTAGATCTTGTTCTATTCTCAGACATTATGTGCTCACGAACATCGCCCACAGCATGGACGATGTGGGATTATATTTCATACTGGCTCTCGGATGGATTCAACGTGGCTACTGTAAGCAAACCTAAACGCTCGCTTAAGGTAGCGGACTAATGGAGAGATGCACAGTGGAATATGGGTATGCCAAACATTAAGCAATATTGAAGCTTTAGCTGAGTTGTAATGTTGTAATTCAGCATCGTCCATGCTAGCTATTGGGCTGTCATGGAGGCAGGCCATCCCTGCCATTGCGATAGGTGGGCCCCAAACCCCGCGCTTTAACTTGGTTGACCCTGATAATGCTCTTTCTTACCAGGCCATTTCATTATCGCACTTGCTGTAACGGTTGGCCTAACCCACTAATGTCGTAATTTCGAACTCACACATAAACCACAGGCAAACGGAACAATTGGCGCAAGGCTCCACGTTCCGGTAAGCCGTTGGGCAAATTAAGATATCGGTCCTTGAGTAACATTTCTCCTAGTTCCCTGTATTGAACCGTAGCTCGTTCGGCTATTGGCTTTCGTACTTCTCAGTGGTTAGCCGGTGCGTCCGTCTCTCTAACCCGCATGGTGTCTATTTCCGACTTTATATGTTCAGGGTCGTGTTGGCCATGTTCTGGTTTGCGATTCAGTCGTGAGTTAGATTGTTTTTGAAAGCTCTACTAGGCCTTGATCCGTGCACACCTAGGTACACTGGATCCGAATGCGTTTATCAAATGCTCAAAGCCATTTGGCCGTCAACCGCGCGAATCCCCAACCATTTATCTCCAAATGCCAACATTACCACAGTCGGTGAGTCTAACCTTTGCCCACGGCTGCTTGTCATTAATCGGGGCAACCTATAGGAATAATGTGTTATTTCCTTTACTGGCTCCTTCAACTCCCCTTCCTCCTGGTTTCCCCGCACAAGATCCGGTACTTATTCATTGCCAAAGCTATATTAGCACCTGCAGCCGGTCTTTCAATGATGATATGGGGATTTGTTCGTACTGGAGGAGGGCCCATCTTTGCACAGAAAGCGACTATCTCTGGGCCTGCTTTGAGTTGGGGTAAGCACTGAACCCCCTAGAATCAACGCTCCGTTTACTTATGCCCTGCCAGCGATGTTATCGGCGATGAACTCAGCCATTGGCAATTATGCTGTATGTCCTGCTGCCTGCTGACAGGATTACGCTCTCAACTGACCCCCCCCCCCAGACGCTCTCCGTGAACATTCCCGATTTTACTGTACGCCCATGACGGTTTACCGCTGCTCCCCGTACAGAAAGCTAACATGGTTCATCGCTAGCGTTACGCTCGTAGCCCGCGTGACCAGTATATCCAGGTTCTAGTCATTCCTGGTTTGTCTTTATACCCCATTCGCAAATGGGAAGTTGACCATATTATTTTAGTGATTTTCACCTTCTTCGCGTTCATGGGAATCGCTGGTAAGTCCTTGAGTAAAAGCACCTTGTTTGCCTCATCTTTCGACTAGTTACCAGCGCTGGGAACGTTATCTATGGTGAAATCCTTTGGGATCCACTTACCCTGATCGATCGGTACGCTCCTTCACTTGGAAAGGTCATGACCATGGCCAACCTTGCCCATATATAGCTGGGACAACCGTGCAGCAGCATTCTTCGCATCCTTCGCCTTCTGCCTAGCGACTATTGGTACCAACGTGTCGGCCAACTCTATCAGCGCTGCGAATGACTTTACCGCTCTTCTGCCAAGGGTAATTACAAATGTTCAATAGTCCATGGACTCGCTAATGCACAATTTGTATAGTGGTTAAATATCCGCCGCGGGCAAATCCTTTGCGCGTTCATCGGTGGATGGGTCATCTGCCCGTGGGAAATCCTAGGTTCGTGGACTTTTGATCACTCCTTTTGCGTTGATCTACAATTCCACGAGCAGGGAGTGCGATTGGGTTCTTAAACTTTATGGGAGGTTATACCGTGTTTTTGGGCCCGATTTGCAGTATCATGATCGTCGACGTAAGTGGACAAGACGCTCTCGAGAAACTCTCGACTAACTGGATTCTGTCGTAGTACTGGCTCATCCACAAGGGCAAGATCGACGTTCCGGCGCTGTACGACTTTGATGGCCGGTATCGATACACTGCAGGAGTTGTGAGTTTCAACCTATTTCACTTGTTCAACTGCTGCTAACACATATCCATAGAATTGGAGGGCGTTGGTCGCTTTGATTGTATCTGTGCCCCCTAACCTGCCCGGTAAGGCAATGTTTAAATAATTTAAGCACTGCACTTACAACAATCACGTATAGGCCTGATTAATTCAATCAACCCTAAAATCTCTGTTGGTGCCGGCGCTCAGCACCTGTATAGCATCGCGTGGTTGCTTGGGGTATGTGTACCCTGTGCTAGCCCTGTTCTGGTTTGGCACACCTGCTAACTGGGTATATAGTTCTCCCTCGCTGGGGTGACCTATTTTGCCGCTTCCAAGCTGTTCCCTCCCGCAGAGACCATGCTCGACGAGCACATATCCGGAGACGACCAATTGGATGCTCACCATGATCATCCCGACCATGCAACCGACGAGAAGTCCAGTGATATCAAGGTTTCTCATCCCGCTGTTTGAATTCCTTTACACATCTCATCCTTTTGCTACATCGACAAATACATTCTTAACGAGGATTTGATTGCAGGCGATTGGCCGTATTTAGGTTAGTACGATGAGTGCGTTAGCACGCATTCGTACCTGTATAGCAGGTGGAGTGCCGCTAGTTAGTATAGGCGGCCTTGATACGGTTAGCTCGGGGATTTGCTTGGGACTTGTGCACTGTTCGAGCATTGATCAACGAGCCCCCGCTTGCGTGCACTGGGCAGTGCGTTCAACATACAGTTTCTGGCCCATTAGACCTCGGAGCGCCCAAGGCTCGGCGCGCGTGCCTGATCTACCTAAAAAGCGCTGAGGGAGGCTCGCGTTTCAACCACGTTTTATTCTTTTCCTCCTCTCCACGACGAGCTCGCTTTGAATGGCTCAATCTCGCCCTGAATCAGTGAAGTTGCGAGTTCTTGATGAACCACCGGTAAGCGAGCATGGTTCAAAACTTGCTTCGGGCTGGCACTTAATGGGACCGTGCAGGTACAGAATGGCTCGGGGCTTACCGCACAGGACTTACTGCAAGATTACCTTGATAGAGCTGTCTCAAAGCAGAAATACCAGTACAGACTAGGTAAGGGTAGTTCCATAGAAGGGCATGAACCCCACGTAAACCAGAATTCGGATGTTTGAACCATACAACAGCCAAGTTGATCGCGTGGAGTACGTGCAGCAATCATTATTAATCCAGAATAAACCATTAACCGGACGATGCATCTGAAAGGCTTAAACCTTATTATCATACTGCAAGTCATTTTTAGCGCACTAGTCACTGTCGTCACTTCCTTGGAGCCAACGCCACGGGTACGCCATGTTTTTACTGCGGCAAACGTATGTGACTAACCATTCTGTCCTTCAGACCCGCATTGCTAGTGTGGTTTTGGGGGCTCTAGCAACAGTGACTGCGTCTCTGGTCGCACGGGCCAAGGTACATTCCTAACATAACATGATGTTGGCGTAACTTCCCTCTTGTACATTTACAGGGCACTAACCAACCCGAACTCGCGGAAACCCACGCCAAAGATCTCGAGAAATTTATAGCTCGATGCCGGCTATTTATCAAGGAATCAGGCTCGACTTCTGGGGACCAGGTCAAGGAAGGGGTAAGATTCCACTTTAAGCGCTGAGGGTGGACTTTTTATGCTCGATTAGGTCATGAAACTAGTTGAGTTGTACGAGGCGATCGAGGATAAGGCTACTCAGTAAGTCCATCGTCATTGGAACATGCAACAACTGTTAATCGATATTTAAATCATTTTCGCCGTTTATCCTTGCAATAGGGCATACCGTGGTCGGGAGACGCTCCCTGCAGTTACTCCCGCGCCTGTTGGGCAAGGTCAACAACCAGTGGGCCAGAATGCGCCGCAAGTTGGAGCACAGCCAAGAGAGACTTGATGATTGCCGGTGGTCTTACCCCCATTCCGCTACGTTTTCCAACGGTAAAGCCAATTTGGTTATCGGCTTGACTGGAGGTTTCTTGATGTATTTCATATGTCTACTACGACCTACCGATAGTTTGAACGATTGCACAGACCACTCCGACTTGCTGTGAGTTGCTGTTGACAACCCTATTTCAAGGCCGAATATATGCTGCTCTTGTAAGGCTATATTGAGCTGACCAAACCGTTGTTTCCGGGTAGCTATTCGGCACCGCCGTGTACTTAAGGCACACGGTCAACAGTTGCTCTAGTTAGATCCCCACTCCTAACCACCACAAACCCGTCATGGATACTACAGGTTTGGGAGAAGATACGCGCTCGGTGGCTAACGGTACAACCGTGAGTACCCAACCAAGCTCAGTTTCAAACCACCATATTGATTACACTGCGACCTGCCAGGCTGGTCCATCCGAAACCACTCCTCTGCTTCGATCCGCCGCACCGACACAGTGGCGAGTTGTGAGTACCAAAGTGGAATGAGCGCTCATTGGTGCCGACTGTTGTGGAATAAAGCAATCGACCGACCGAAGTGCAAGGGTGAGGCTTCAGCCCTATCTCGACAAGGCCATTGCCCAACAAAAGTACCAGTATAGGCTGGGTGCGTTCAACTGTGAATCTTTGATGCCATAGTGGTAACTAACTCATGGGGTCACATAGGCAAGTTTATTAAATATGGTGTGATGGCTGCTATTAGGTAAAATACTGCATCCGTTCATCTCTGACGCCTGCTGCGTTCGTTGTAGGTATAAACTTTATACTCCTCCTCCAAGTTAGCGTTGGAGCAGCAATCACGGTTGTGACCGTCCTTGACCAAACCGAGCAGGCTTGTTACATCCAGTAGTCGTGGTCAGAGGATGGCATTAAACCTTACTTTTCAGACACGCCTGGCTATTGCAGGCCTGGGATCTCTAGGGACTATGACAGCAGCCGTTTTGGCTAGAGCAAAGGTATGTCCGTGGTTTGAAGCTTGTTTACAGCAATAACATCTGTAGTTGAAGGGGACAAACCAACCAGAGCTCGCTGAAACCCACAGCCGTGACTTGGAAAGGTTCATCGGACAATGCGAATTGTTTATTGGTGACGCTGGATCCGCAACCGGACCAGAAATTGACGCCCAAGCAAGTGTCCCTTTCGTATTTATTAGTGATATGTTTCTAACGTAGGTTGCGTGCTTAGGTGATGGAGTTCGTGAGGCAGTTTGATGTAATTGAGGATAAGGCTGCCCAGTAAGCGAAATATCGTCGTTGTACGGAGGGTGGTGGAACTGACAAGCTGTAGGACGTCTCGTGGTCGTGAAACGCAAACCTCTGTAGCACCTCCTGTGTGAGGGATGAACGCGACGTCGAGAGCCGACTGTACCCCCCTAATATAAATCGATTTTCAACGAGTTTTGGAATCGCTATAATTAGAGCTTGGCTGAGACTAAGCCTTCTTGAAGACCGACTGCCACCTGAAGAGCCTAAATTAGGACTTAGTCTTCGCCTGTTGTGCTGGAGCGCCTATCAAAGCGTTGCTTGTTCAAGCCGCCGGTCACGGTTCTCCCCATCAGTGCATGACGTCCACGATGGCCGACCACGCCAGTCGCAAACTGACCGTAAGTGACCTAAGACTGGCCCCGAGTTCGTCCTTGACGTAGTAGACGTTCTACAGGCAGATGATGCTGAACTCAGGACCGCGAGAGCCCAACTGCAGGAATGTCTTGAAGAAGCCAGCCAAAAACAAAAATACCAGCATCGGCTCGGTAAGCCAATTGCAATGTAGGAAATCGACTGCCACTAAACTCCCCTTTGCCCTGCACAAACGGAACAGCGGGAGCGATTGAGTGGAGTAAGCACAATTGTTTGATGTACGTAGTGGAAATGTTGATTGACTGAGGTGCCCCGCAGGTTTGAATTTTATTCTTATTCTACAAGTTATTGTAGCGGCGTTGATCACGGTTGTCAGCGCCGTTGAGCAGACGCGATGGGTACACCACTTCAACTCAAGTGACGAATTTACAATACTTATATTCACTTAAACCAAGACCCGCCACCTCACTTTGGCGTTAGGAGCTTTGGGGACTGTAATCGGTTCTTTGATAGCCAGGGCCAAGGTACATCGTTGATGTAGCGCGTTGGAGGCGTGGCTAACCACCCGGGTCTTTGGCAGGGCACGAACCAGCCCGAACTCGCAGAAAACCATGCTTGGGAGCTAGATAAATTCATACGTGCCTGCCACCAATTTATCGAGAATTCAGATAAAGATGTCAATGACGATGTCGACAGAAAGGTAGGAACTCGATTTGAAGGCTTGGGTGGCTGGTTTCGTTGACAAGCGATGTGCCAGGTCGCGGAGCTAGTCGGTTGGTATGAAGCGATTGAGGACAAAGCCATAAAGTGAGCTACGCGCGTCGTTAACACCTGAAGTTCACTAATAAGTCACGGGAATTATTGCCGTGTTTGCAGAGCAAGCCGTGGTGTCTATGCGGGAGCAGCCCCAGTCGGTGTCCTCGCTGTTGACAGTTCTACCGGTGCCCTCTGCCCGTCCCACCACAAGTAGCTCACTGTGCAGGCTGGGCGACCCCAACCTGGCTATATCGGCGCACAAGCTATTTGATATTTCTGAAGTAGTTTGTGGTTTACTATGATATATACCAAATTATAAGTGTGCCTGATACATTTACAACGCACGGTACAGCATATTTCGGGTACTAATTCACGATGAGGGTATGTGGGTAATGTTGACTGTTTCAGTTTGCTGAGGTCCTGTATAGTACTTCCTCAAACGTTAGGTAACAGCTTGTAACGGGTCTTGTGACGACAGAAACCAACCACGACACCATGGCTGGAGGACTCTATGGCGGTATCAAGTTCTCCACCCCGAACTCTGGTGTCAGCTCATCGGAAGCGACTATAATCACGCCAATCGAGCCCCCGACTGCTGCAGCTGCCGTTCAACCAGCTCAAATTGCCACTGATGTACCAGCACCAGCACCGGCACCGGCACCCAGCGACTCTGCCCCCGCAAAAGCGGACGACTCTCAGAAAAAGTCTGCAGGTAAATAACATGGTTATATCACGGACGAGTTGGTTTGGCTGAGTCTGAGCTACAGGTTGGTCCGCGGCGCTCTCATTTGCACCAACTCGACGAAAGGCGCCAGCGACTCAATCTCGACCCACATACGTTGGTTTCGCGACTGTGTCTACCATCACGCCAGCAGCTACCATCAGCCCCTCTGCGGTCATATCTGCCCCGCCTGTCATCCTTCAACCACCCAAACCTGATGTGCAGCCAGAAGCGGGCGATAACGGCAACGCCGGTGGTTGGGGAAAGAAAATCAAGGCGCCCTCTATGGTACTAGACGAAGATATCAATGGGTTCCGCGCTGCTGGAGGAAAAAGGAAAGGAGGTTCACGCAAGAAGGTACTCTTCTCGCCCACATCGTCTCTCCCACCGGCGCCCCGTCTTGTGCTATTTGCTGGATAGACATTCGCTATCGCCCGTACCGTGTGCTCAATACCTCATTCGTTATGAGCAGGGAAAGAATGCTGCAAATGCTCCACCAGCTTGGGATCCCATGGAGCCCTACGACCCTCGCGTTCCCAACGATTACTACGAATACAAGACCTACAAACAAAAGGAGCGCGAAGATTATTTGGCTAGGCGCCAGGCAGAGTTGAGGGAAGAGTCTCGTGGCCGCAAGCGATCTTGGAAGGACGGCGGAAACTCGGAGGACAGTGAGGACGCTTCTGAGGATAGTCGAGATTATGATAGGTGGCAGAACCGCCCAAGGAAAACAGGTACCTGCCCGTTTTGCCTTGATTACTCGACCCTTCTAACCTTGGCTCTAGGTCGGTACGAACGCTCTGCATCCAGGTCACGATCGGCCTCGCCGTCAAGGTCCCCACGGCCTTCATTCGGGAATCGCGACTCGAGTGGTCCTCGCGCAGCGCCGTCCTTTACTCCGCCGTCTTTTGCTCCTGCATCTGCATCCGTAGACAGCGCGCCCCTTGCTTTGAGCGGCGAAGAAGCCTATCTTAGGCGCCTGGCCCTCTCGACCAAGGCCGCAAATACCGCTGCGCCCCCCGCAAGCGAGCCGTCGGTGATTACGACAGGCGATGAAGCATACGCCCGTCGACTCGCGATGTCTCAAGCACCGGCTCAGCCCAGCGCGCCTGTCGAACCAAAGCCAGCATACCCAGGGTTTGCACCCTCTACCCAACCACAAGCACCTCCTGCACCTGTTGATGACGATCCTATACCGTCACCGCCGCTGGATACTCCGCCTATTCCCGTTCCTGCGGCTACACCGGCCGCCCCAACTTCTGGCCCTGGTTCTGCCGAGTTTGAGGCTCAAGTCAAAGCTCGGAGAGACGCTGCTGTCGCCATCGCAGCACGTCTTGCTCAAATGGCCAACGCAGGTCCAAGTCAACCACCAGCTCCGGTAACCCAGTCCTCGGAGCCTCCGCAGTCGGATAGTAATGATAAGTTCGTCCATCCTTTTAAATACTCTTTTCGGAATCTAACCTATCTCTAGACCTGATCCCCATGGGTTTGCCGCACGTCTGATGGCCAAATGGGGTCACAAAACGGGTCAAGGCCTAGGCGTAAACGCTACTGGAATCGTTCAACCCCTTGTCGTTGAACAAACGACACGGCCAAAGGGCAACAAGGGTGGATCTGGCGGCTTTGGGTCAAAGGATAGCGGCAACATGGGTAGGATTATCAACGCCAACGATGATGTCCGCCAAAAGGAGGAGCTGGAGCGATTCGGCGAACCTAGTCGGATCGTGGTTTTATCAAATATGATTGGAGTCGAGGATATTGGCGACGAAGAGTTGCCTGACGAAGTTGGTACGTACAAAAAGAGAAGACCGTTCTATGTGACGCTGATGTTTTGTTACAGCCCAAGAATGCACCAAACACGGAGTAGTCGAGCGTGTGTTCGTGCATGGTGTCTACCCCGCTCCGCCCTTGGAAGAGGACAGTGTGCGAGTGTTTGTCAAGTTCTCTGGTCCGGTTGGGGCGTACAAGACTGTCCGGGACTTTGATGGGCGGTTCTTTGGAGGGCGGCCCGTCCGTGCGAGATACTTCGACGAGAGGTTGTTCGAGAGCAGGCAGTTCAACGTTCCATTATGAATCACCATTCTGTATGGTGTCTTGGTTGTTGTTTTGTAGGTACTCAAGAATTGTACAGTCTGTGTTTGGCCAAAACAAGTCGTTGTACGTGATTACAAGCCCTTGAGCGCTTGGGAAGAATAAAATACATGGAACACACGTGCCCACGGTGCACTTTACAACATAAACAACATGGAAGCAAACACTGCCGTGATAGCGCCCAAAGCTGCGATCCCCTGTTCCTTCCACGGGCCAAACTGCATCGGTGCAGCGTTGTGAGAGGCCGAGGCCGAAGGACTTCCCGCCGGTGTCGACGCTGAGCTTACACCGGGCATTGACTGGCTCGACGCTGCCGGGACTGTATTCGTGGGAGGCGAGCCGGTGCCCGTCTTCGTCGGCGGCGCAGACGATGAAGGTTTAGAAGTCGATGTAGCCGTGGTGTGAGCCTGAGACGACGTCTGAACTGTCAAGTGGACGCCTGTGGTTTTTGGCTCGGTAGGTATCTCTAGAGGGCCGACCAGGGAAATAGACTTACTGCGACTAGTGCCAACCGGAGGTGGGCCTACAGTCGGCAAAGGAATGACAGTACTGGAGCTAGTTGAGAAACGTTTAGTTTCGTGAAACTTGTGGCCTATGACTAGAGATAGAAACTAACCCCGTTGGCTGTTGAGGTACTGCAGCGACGAGACCTGACGCGACGAGCAAGCACAGAGCGGTAGTCTTCATGGTTGTGACGAGGCCAGTGGGGGTACAGAGCAGAGCAGAGGCGTGCAGTGATTTTATACAGAGGCTCAAGGACCAGGTTGAGAGCTAATTCAGGAATGTGCTGGGCGCTTATTATAAAAAGACCAGAGTCAATGGAATTCTGTATTTAGATTGATATCACGCGGATGTTCGATTACTATAGCGTGGGCGCGGAGCTGCCAAGAACACCGGTTTGCAGTTGAAAATCCAGGAGGACCATTCCCCGCGGGGGGTCGGGGAAGGTCCATGGCCGTCCGGTCTGACGAGCCTCAGTGTGACGGATGGCAAAGTTCATTACGGGCGAGGATACAGTGAAATATTATGGGGTAAAGCAGTTCTTTGGGTTGTATGCACACCAGCACCAATAAAGTGACAGCAAAAAAAAATATGACATTCCCCCAACCAAGCCGTGCATCGCGGTGCCCATTGACGTGACCTTCGCAGTCACACTAACCATCGTGGTAGCTACGGAGCTGCCCTGTATCATGGTCGCTGATGTTGTCACTGCGAGGGTTGTATGGGCCAATGGAACTTTACAGGGTCGATGGGATGCGTGCAGACTGAATCAGGGCAGAACACACCGATGGATGTAGCCTGCCAAACGGGCATGCCGTAAAGGAGTTATGGTCTCGACCACAGGGGCGTAACAGATAGCACTGACATGATAGACCGTGCTATTTACTTCCAGGGCTAGGTCGCGTGAACCATGTTGCACACCAAAACAACGCGAGCGAGCGTACGGGCTTCATGGAGAGTATCTGCCCCTAGAATTGAAGTGACACATTGGAGAAGTAACCCTAACCAGTGTCGGCAAGGCGGGAGACCACCGACGCCAGCTCCAGTCGGTAATTATTTGGCCATCATGGTCTCAGGAGAGGTGGTGGAAATACACCAAGAATAAACTTGTCACCCTGTGCTATTGATAGTTCTGAAGCACATGGTCGCGAACTTGTGTGTATGTTTACCTTGAACAAGAAGGGCAGAGAAGAGAAGGTAGGGTGGCTGGCGATGTAGAAAGGGCTTCTCGGGACGAATCGTGGCTCGAACAGGAGAAACCAGTCAACATTTACGATTGGGCGCAGTTGATGACGCCAAGCATCAAGCGCCCGGCCTTGGGCAACAGAGGCTATACAGCACCACAGCGCGCTTATCCTCACATCAAGACCACAACATGGACGAACCTACAGAAATACAATCAACGTTCCCAGCCCCGCCTGCACACTATCTGCGCTACGCAGATACCAACATCCAGCTCCTCGCACAGCTGAAAGAGAAACTCGGGCCCAACACGCCGTCGTCCCACCCTGCCTCCGAAGACTCGCCCTACCCCGACCTGCAGGCTGTTCGGCAGCAGCACGCACTCTTGGCCGGCGCGCATGATGTACCAGACTGGGACTTGCTTGAGCTTCAGCGGCCGCGGGCGGATTGGATCGTTGAAGAGGGTGGATATTCGACGTTTGGAGACCAATGGCAGGTATGTAGAGTGGTCCAAAACCGTGCTCGTAAAGTGTACTGACGACGAAATGTGAAGCTGCCAGAACGACAACCCACGGTAGAAGAAATCGGCATGCGCCAACTGTACCCAGTGGATCCAAACGCCGACCGCCGGCCACACCTCCAACAACTCTTGCACACGCTCTTGCACAACCACTTTGAGATGCTCGGCGCGCTCTTGGAAGCGCCCGTCATGCCAAGTCAAGCAGACCCGGAACCAAAGCCGTCGTGGCTGCGGCTAACAGAGTGGACAGAAATTGTCGGCGTGAACATGGTCATGGCAGTGAACGATTTGAGGTCGCTGCAGGTGAGCGAGGAGTGGTTTGGTCGGTTGATGAGAAGAACTGATACGAGGGAAGGGGTGTGATGTGTGTAGGCCCGGGCAACGTTGGAGGGGATGATGGAGATGCAGGTGCGCAATCGCCGCGACGATACTAGGACTATCAATGAGTGAGTGGCCCGGTCTGTTTACTGTTTAGTTTGGCTTAGCCCTGGGTTGATGACAGAAAATGCGATGCAATTGAAGCGATGTTGGACGGACTCAAACAACAATCACTACACTTCAAGGCATTGCTACCCAGCGAGGAGCAAGGCAAAGACGCTCCCGAGCAAAGGCAAAAGGTACGCACAAAACTCGGGGAAGTTGCTGATAATTAACACCATCTTGAAACTAGGCCAAAACCTCAACAGACATGGAGATTCTCACCCAAGACGACCTGATGGCCTGGGCAGAAGAGGTTTCAGGCAAGCCAGGGCCTTCCAAATAGCATACTTTCATCGAGTAAAATAGGTCATATGGATACAAAGTTACAGAGTGTTCGTTTCGTTTTCCGTTCGTTAAACAAGAACAGCGCCTGCAACAACACCAGCCATAACTGCTACAACACTCCACCCAGCCACTCCAACCTGTACAGCGACGCCCGCGTTAGGAGAATTACTCGGGCTGGGCGCCGCAGAGGACTGAGCACTCGCGGAGCGGCTGGTCGAGCTCCCGGTCGGGCTGGAGAGCGGGCTTGTCGCGCTTCTGGAGATGGAGGTCGGGCTAGAGAGGCTGGAGGACGACCCGGTGGATCCTTGCGAGATGCTTGGGAACGTCTCGGTCGGAGCTTGACTACGGGTAGACCTAGTCGTGATACCTGGGCCTACATTGCTCTTAGATATGGATGGAACAACAAATGCCCTGGAACTCACGAGGAGACTGTGTTTCTATGGACGATGTATCGGTCTCGATTCCAGTTGAAGGTGGAGGCGTAAGGTTCGTTCCGGTGATAGGACTTTCGATGGCACGACTTTAGTATTCCCAACTTTTACTCAACCAATTGACCAACTCACATGGGGCCAGTAATCGTAGACTGCGCACTGACGGCAGCAGCGAGTGCAAGACTAGTCATAACAATCTGAAAACGCATTTTGAAGGGGTAAAGCAGACAGTGGTGGCCGAGAGCGAGCAAGCTCATGCGGTTCCGACGGGCTTTATATTACTTCCCGTAGGCGTTGGACCCCCAGTCCACGCTTCACATGCTTCGAATGGCGCACATCCACACGGCCAGTGAATACAAAGAACAAGTGGGCCACACGGACCACGTCATATTTGGTAAGACGCTTCGCCTCTCCACTTCACCGCATGCACCATTCAAGACCGCAGTCGCCCGAAGAGTACACAGGTTGCTGCGCAGTCACCGATCACATCTTGACACTGCCTACACGAGGCGGGCATCCCAGATCGACGCACCGCCAAGGGAGACCGGCCACGAAGAAAAACGGGGACCAGCGAAGAAATACACATTTTGATTATTTTTTTGTGTACAGCCCATGGCGAAAAGCTACATGCGGATCATACGGGCATGAAGTGGGTGGAGCGGCGTCTAGTAGACACGCTCGAACGGCGGTACGGCCTGGCACTCATTCTCGTCAAGCGTCGTGCCGATCACCTCACGGTAGGTCACATCGACAGCTGGCTTGCTCGGGTCGTGCATCCAGGTGAGCGTGTGCTTCATCCAGTTCGCGTCGTCGCGCTGGAGTTGGAAAGAAAAGCGAATTAACAAGAAAAGGTGAGGCAGTTTAGTTTACGGAGCGTACCTCTTGGAAGTCCTCGCGTGCGTGTGCCCCGCGAGACTCTTTGCGTGCTGCGGCGGCCACGATCGTCTGTATTGCGCATTGCTGGATGTTGCGTAACTCGAGGGTCTCGACGAGGTCACTGTTGACATTGAGCTGTCAGCACCAAATAGCGGAGGATGCCGAAATTCGACAAGTACGAAGCAGGGATGGGCAACAGCCATGTCAAAGTGACGTGAGAACAGCCCCTCAGACATCCCTAGAAGCCCCACTCATCAATCTGGTCATACGGGGCGCATACAAGCTAAGCGAGATGACAAGGGCCAGCCCCCGAACCGCAAAGCAAAAACGAGGACCGGCAACGAGAGCACTCACGAGTTCCAGATCATGCTCCTGTCCGTCGTCCCAACATCATCATAGCTTTTGTAGATATCAGTCATCTTCTGCACACCCTCATCAAGTGTCTTTTGCGTCCTGCAAACCCCAAAACATGAGCACCATCACCCTTGCAAGAGTGCGTACAACACGCACCTGAAGACCGCTGCATCGGACTGCATCGCCTTTTGCATCGCCAACCGAATCTGTGCGGTCGGTTTCGATCCAGTCGCATTCCTACCCCAAAAGCCATCAACACCCGATTCCGGCTATCTTTCGTCCAACCCACCTGATCTTATCCAAATCCTCGATGCTCGCCTTGCCCGCATCCTCTGAAATCTTCGCATGCGGCTTGCCCTTTTCGAGCGTTTCGGCGATGTGGTGTGCGCAGGCACGGCCAAAGACGACGATATCGAGCAGCGAGTTGGCACCCAGTCGGTTTGCACCGTGTACACTGACGCATGCGGCTTCGCCCGCTGCGTACAGGCCTGGTACGACCTTGTCCTCGCCGTCCTTGCCGACAGTGAGGACTTCGCCGGTGTACCTGGTTGGGATACCACCCACTGCCCGCCCATCAGTACAACCCCGGAAGAAACAAGCTTGGGAACGTACTATTGTAGTGCACAGTCGGCAACACAGGGATCGGCTCTTTGGTGACGTCCACACCACTAAAGATCGCTGCAGTCTCTGAAATGCCTGGCAAACGTTCATGCAGCACCTCGGGCGGGAGATGGCTCAGCTGGAGATAAAGATGGTCCTTTTCAGGGCCAACACCGCGCCCTTCGCGAATCTCGATCGTCATACTACGCGACACGACGTCGCGGCTCGCAAGGTCCTTGGCCGTCGGCGCATACCGCTCCATGAACCGCTCGCCCTCCGAGTTGAGAAGATACCCGCCTTCACCGCGAGACCCCTCGGTAATGAGACAACCGGCACCGTATATACCTGTCGGATGGAACTGAACAAACTCGAGATCTTGGAGCGGGAGCCCAGCGCGCGTGACCATGGCGTTCCCATCACCCGAGCACGTATGCGCACTCGTACACGAGAAATACGCACGGCCATACCCGCCCGTAGCAAGAACCGTATTGTGCGCGCGGAACCGGTGGAGCGTGCCGTCTTCCATGTTCAGGGCGATGACGCCGACACACTGGCCCTCGTGCATGATCAAGTCGAGCGCAAAGTATTCGATGAAAAAGTTGGTGTTGTGTCGGAGAGATTGGCCGTAGAGTGTATGCAAGATGGCGTGGCCGGTGCGGTCGGCCGCGGCGGCGCATCGGTAGGCTTGTCCGCCCTTGCCAAACTGGAGCGACTGGCCGCCGAATGCGCGTTGGTAGATTTTGCCCTCTTTTGTACGAGAAAAGGGCACACCGAATCGTTCAAGCTATTTGCAACCGTGTGAGATCGAGCAGAAACAAGCCAAGCGAGACACGCACCTCGTAGACGGTATTAGGCGCCTCGCGACACATGTAGTGGATCGCATCCTGGTCTCCAAGCCAGTCTGAGCCCTTGACAGTATCGTACATATGCCACCTCCAATCGTCCTCGGTCATGTTCCCCAGCGCTGCATTCACACCGCCCTAGTCGGAGGGACACATCAGATCGACGCACACGAGATCAAATTGGGACAAACCTGAGCAGCGACGGTGTGGCTACGAGTCGGGAACAGCTTGGTAATGCACGCGGTGTTGAGTCCAGCCTCGGCCAGTCCAAATGCAGCGCGCAGACCCGCACCTCCAGCACCTCTAATCACTCAAAATCAGTACTCTAGCACGGCATACAGCCGAAACTAAAACTCACACGACGATCGCATCGTACTCGTGCTCGATGAGCGGGTACTTGCCCGACGCAGCCCACGACTATCAGGAAATCAACAACCAACCCGAGTTTATAGGCAGGATGCATATTGCTCACATTAACCTCCTGGGCCCTCAATGGCTCGTTTGCGATGATCCTCCTCACCGGCGCAGTCGTCGAGAACGCGCGAGGAGTCTGTACCTGGCGGAAGAGCGAGCGCTGGGATTGGATTGCTCGCCGAAGCATGGTTCTGGTCGTCGTCGAGTGGGAGCAAGCTTCACGGATGTGAGCGGCCCCGATCGCTCTCACAACGAGCCGACCAATCACATGTTAACCATTGAATGCCGGTTCTTTCCGGTTTCATCCGCCCGGCACCCGAGTAGGCAGACACGCATACATGCAGCTTTGCCAAGATTCATGGTATACAATATATCTACACTCCACGCTGTATTCAACCGAGCGGGCCAACACCCAGCGGATCGCTTGGACCTGGCTTGGGAGAGGGCGGCGGTATGGGCTTGTTACGAGGGCTAGGAGCAGGAACAGCCTGCTGGGGTCGCGGGCTAGGAGTAGGAGACGGAGCAGGGGGCGGGGTAGTATACCCAACAGGCTGAGGAGGTGTATGCGCCTGCAACGGAGGATACCGTCCCACGGCATGCTCACTCCGTTCCCAAGGTACACGTGTCGTCCGGATTCGCGGCGGCGAAGTCAGTAACGGTGCAGGCCGTACAGAAGGAGACGCCTGGAGAGGATCTTGCTCTTGCCGAGCTCGTTCCTGCTCCTGTCGTTCTTTTTCCCTTTGTTTTTCCTGCGCGATTCGCTCCTGCTCTTTCACCCTTTCCGCTTCCTCCCGTTCCCTCTCCCGGCGTTCCTGGTCTTCCCGTTCCTTCTCCCGCTCTTCCCATCTTCTCGCATACTCTGTCTTTCCAAGCACCTGCTCGGGGTCTACATTCCCAGCTTCCACCTCCCCACCCAACACCCGCCGCACATACTCCAAACTCTCCAACGCCTCTGCTTTCCTGTCTTCGTCCCCACTTTCTCTCAGCGCGTCTAGCGCCACACCAACCCCCTCGCTCATCCCCCGCATCAGCGCCCTCATCTCGTTTACCTCGCGTTCAACGTCAAACCGGGTCCGCACCGCGCGAGTCGAAGGTGTGTTGTCCAGTGGGGGGCGAATCGCGATCTCCTCGTCTGGTTCAGAGTTTGCGATGGATTGATAGTACGGGAAGACGTGTGTATCGAACGTATTGGACATGGATGGTGTGCGGACGAGGTCCGGGAGGTTCCTCTAATGCTAATGTTAGTGTAGTCGAGAAAAGTGTGTGGGAGAGAAACATACCCGGATTTCGGAAACCCGGCTCTGCACCGTCCCTCTCATATCCCGCAATCCCTTGGCAATCACGTCCGCCCTTTCCCCAAAGGCGCCAAACGCCGCGAGCCCGCTCAACGAGCTTTCCGCTCCGTGTCTTCCTCCCCTCCCACCACCATCAGCAACAGTTCTCCTTCTCGCCCCACCTCCCCTCCCTCGTGGTGTAGGCGGCGGGGCCGGGGCAGGTGTTTCAATCGGGATACCCAATACGCTCCGGTTCTGGAGTACGACTGTTGCGCCTGTTGCAGGTGTAGGGTTGGTACGGAGCATGAGCGCCTGTTGAACGAGGAGGTGCGGCTCGGTCGTGTCCGAGTCGGACAAGGGAGGTTCGGTGGGTGGGAGGGGGTATCGGAGGACGTGTGTGAGAGCTGTAGTGTATTCTGCGGGTATGACTGTGCCGTGTTGTTAGTTGGGTGGAAGGAGGCAACGGGGGAACTGACGGAGGTTTCGTATGCGCATGAGCATCGCTACGCAGATCCATGGTGCGAGTTGGAGCGAGGTGTCGGCCGCAAAGAGCGCGTCCCATAAAACGAGCGCGTCTCGCCACGAAAACTCGCGGGTGAACAAGAGCCGGAGCCAGCGGCTGTGTATATGCGGGCAGGTAAGAAAGCGAGCGGGGGCTAGGAGGGGGACGTGGACGTACATTCCATACATCTGGGGCTCGATCTCGAGCTCACCCAGGCGTGTGGCCAGGTGTGGGTCGCATACTCTGAGGTACTCGTTGCCGATCTTGGCACATAGGGTGTTGATGGGCGCGACCCAGGGCGCCTTGGTTGGCGTGGTGTTGCCTGTATCTACGTATAAGTGGGCATAAGAATAGGTTGTGCTGGTGACTGACCTATTGGAATTGGCTCTCGCCACTCGTACCACTCCCCCGCGCCATCCATGACACGCGAGAACATGGCCCACGCATCAGCCGGGACATACTCTCTGGCTACATACTCTTTCATCTCGGCATCGTCTCCCTCGGCCTTTTCCAGCGAATCGTAGTCAAGCGCCCACAAGATGGGTGCGAGCAGCTCATGCATGCCCTGGCGGTATGACACGCCCTCGTGCGTCTTGGTATATACAAACAAGACGTCGGCGAGCATGCGCTGGGTGTTCTCCGAGCGAAAGTAGGCAATGTCCGGAAACGTGCGTTCGACGTCTTTGGCAATGGTTTTGCGCAGGTCGAGCGAGGCAAAGTAGTCGCGCCAGGGGTTCTATAGAAGATCAAACACGATATGACGCAGGGGCAAAATGGGACTAACGGATTCGTCAAGGCTCAAGGGGTTGTTTTGTGCGAGGTTTGCGTTGGCTGCTGTCCGAGTGGGAGCAGGTTCGCCTGGGACGACGAGGGTCTCGGGAAAGGTGCCGTCTGGAGCGCGCATGGTTTCCTTGAGCAGCCGGACATATTCGATGCGGAGGCGGCGGAGTTCTTGGAGGCCGGTGGTAGCATCCAGAGGCGAGTCTGCTGCAAGCAAAAGCTGCAAGAGATGAGATCGAGACAGCGGACCGAGGGGTGATGTACCTTCCAGACGATGCTGCGGCCGACGACCTCGGCGCCGGGGGGCTCATGGACGGCTTTCTGGAGCAGGTGGCCCTGTATGGCCGAGCTCGCGAGTTTCTGGGTGGTCCATTCTGGGCTGAATATCTCGTGGTAGACGCGGGCAATGGTGGGCTCGCTGGGGCGGTCCATGTCGTGGTGAAGCGCCGGGACTAGCGCCGGAAGCGGAGGACCCTGGACCGGGCGGAAGCAAATGCGGGAATTTTGAATTGGGGGTCGTTCTCAGGTCTTATAAAAGCGCTGGCGGAGGCACCACCCCATTACTCAATGTTCAATGTCGTCCCGGTACGTGGCTGTGCTAATCCAAAGTCTAATCCTAATCCATTTCATCCAGCCTCGACCGCCTGCTCCTCCTCCTCGACAGCGGCTCGTCGCCGTCCGTCCGCCACACCGCAGCCCGCCAGATTGGCCAGCTCGCCGCCAAGTCCGTTAGCCGCGATGCCCCCGCCACCGTCCAGATCAAGGCCGACGCCGGCCTCGAAGACCTGGGTCCCGCCGTGGCGGACGTGTCCTACGGGCTCGCCGAAGACTGGGCAGAGGCCCTCTCTGTCGTCACCATGGTGAGCACGCCCGCTGCCCGCCCTACGCGCACTCACACTCCCCAGGTCCTGCCGTACCTCCGCTCCAAATCGTCCGAAACGCGCTCAGCCGCCGCCCTCGCCCTGTCTCACATCTGCTCCCTCCTCCCCCTCTGGTCCCCCGCCCCCGCCGACGTCCCCTCGGCCCCCGAGAGCGCCCCGACGGCCGAGCCACCTGCGTTCCCGTCATTCGATCTCCCCGCGCTCCTCGCACATGGCACGTTGCTGCTCGCGTCCTCGGGCAAAGAATATGCCGCGCCAACCCACCCCGCCGACCTCGCCCGCGCCCGCAAGGACGTCATGTCCAGCCTCGGCCTCGGGTTCCTCGAGGGTGTCGGCGGCGCAGAGGACATGGACCTCGACCGCGACTTGGCAGACTCGAACCCAAACGGGGAGACCAAGGTCGAGCCGAGCGAACCTGCAAAGCCGTCGCCCCCACCTGCTCCCCCCGCCCCGGCTCCAGCCCCGGCTCCGGTGCCCCTGATAGAAGAAGACCTCAGTGGGCTGTCTGTGCGCGAACGAAACAGGCTCAAACGCAAGCGCAAGCCGGGGAATAGCGCCTTTGTTGCTGCCACGAGCGCCTCGAACAACGGACAAGCCGATTCGGGCGCCAAGTAAGCCCATGCCTTTTTGCTTTACCTGCCCATGTACTGATACCGCTTCTAGAGTTCGCCTCGTCTCGACTGACCAAGGTGATCCACACCCCCACCGCATCCGTGCAGCTTCCAAACCACCCACACCGGCCCCAACGCCTTCTACATCCACCGCCAAACTTCCAGATGAAAAAGTCGTCATTGACCCGTCCAAAGGCGGTCAAGTAAGCGTCAAACAGGACACTGCGGGGAGCGGGGCGATCAGGGCAATGGAAGGCGAATGGGTCTGGGGCGGCGTGGTGCGCATGTTGGAGCTAGACCTGTTTAACCCAATGTGGGAGGTGAGGCATGGTGCCGCGATGGGATTGAGGGAGATTGTCAAGGTGCAGGGTGGTGCGGGTGGAATGAAAGGTAACTATCCGCTTATTTTAGATGCGTTTGTACTGATGCGTGCCTAGTCGACTTGCCATCTCATGAGAACGCTCTCCTGCACGAAGCCTGGTGCAACGCCCTTGCCGCCAAATTTCTCTGCGTATTCGTCCTGGACCGGTTCGGCGACTTTGTCAGCGACCAGGTTGTCGCTCCCGTCCGCGAAACCGTTTCCCAGTCTCTAGCCGCGCTCCTCTTGCACATGCCCCGCCGCTCCGTCATGCATGTCCACTCTATCCTCCTTCAAATGATCGGGCAAGACTCTCCCGCTTCCTCTCCCCCCGCAAAGCAATCTAAATCCAAGTCCAAGGCAAAAACCAAGACCAACGGCGGAGCTGCTGTTGGTGTGGTTTGGGAAGTGCGTCATGCGGGGTTGTTGGGGCTCAAGTACGAAGTGGCGGTTCGAAGAGATTTGGTCGAGGTTGAACAGGACGAGGCAAAAGATGTGTTGCAGGGTGTGGTTAGTGCTGCGCTTATCGGGTACGTCTCCTTTCTCCTCCTTTCTCCTTTTACTAATCGGATCGTAGGCTGGGAGATAACGATGACGATGTGCGCTCTGTCGCTGCGTCCTGTCTTGTGCCAATCGCAGCCGAGGTCGTAAAGAGGCTGCCGGACGCCGTACCTGGCGTGTTGGAAGTCCTGTGGACGTCGCTGCAGGAGATGAAAGACGATTTGGGGTCTAGTGTCGGTGCTGTTATGGACTTGCTCGGTATGCACGCATTACGCATTTTCTTCACTTTAGTATTCATGCCT
Organism: Ceratobasidium sp. 414; assembly: GCA_019616945.1. NCBI lineage: Eukaryota > Fungi > Basidiomycota > Agaricomycetes > Cantharellales > Ceratobasidiaceae > Ceratobasidium > Ceratobasidium sp. 414. The sequence goes on from WSTK01000045.1 coordinate 21,769, forward strand.
CATTCTAGGCACACTCGTCTCGCTCCCAAGTGTAATCGCAATCCTTTCCGACCCAGCACGGTCCCGCCCACTCTCGGCGCTCGCGCCCGCCCTATTCCCATTCTTCAGGCACACAATCCCCGCCGTGCGGCTCGCAGTCGTACACACGCTCCGCACATTCCTTGGCTCATGCGCAAAGGCTACAAAAGAAGGTGACTCGGCCACCCCCTCGCTCCCTCGAGACTGGATCACCCGCCCAGTCTTCCAACTCCTCTTCCAAAATCTTGTCCTCGAAGAACGCGACGACATACGCAACGCCACCGCTCATGTCTGGTCCGTCGCTGTGCATCTCCTAGGCACGCCGGAATCTGAGCTTGCAGAGGTGGTGTACAACTGGCTGTGCATGCTCGCGACGCCCATCGGCGAGCCGCTCAACGCGACGTACTTCTTTTACCCGACCAGGAAAGGCGAGGAGGCGCATAATGTGGACAAGAACGCGATGCAGCAGGACTTAAGCTTGCTTGGGATGGAGGTTGTGTATAGGGGTAGGCTTCATGCTGCGAAAGCTGTAGGCGTGTTGATTGCTGCGTGGCCGGCCGAGGTGAGTACCAAGTAATCAAGAAGGGAGTGTGGCTGATATGTGAGATATAGTTGCAACGACATACATTCGGCGACCTCTTGCTGCACTTTATCCAGTCTACAAGCGCATTCCAGCGCTTCATTGCCTCTACGATCGTCCAAGAATGGGCCGTCGCCCAGGGCACACCTGCACTCACCCAAGCCTCTGATCTCGCCTCGGAATGCTCAACCCACCTCCTCACTTTTCTCGAACAAGACTGCCCAGCCTCGTACCACGAAATGGGCGCGCACCTCCGCACCCTCGCACTCGACTGCCGCGCCCTCGTCCAATCATTTGCCGACGACGCGCGCGTTCCCGCGTCCAAGCTCCCCACGTTGCCCGACCGGATCGACCCAGAGGGCAAACAAGAAGACGCGTTCACGTTTGCGTTTGCGCAAAAGTTTGTAAGCGAGACGTTTGATACGCTCAAGGCGAGCATCCCACGTGGGCGGAAAAAGGAGCTTGGGGGGTTGGAGGAGAAGCGTGGGCGGATTGGGTTTGGGCTGGAGCGGTATGGTGTGGTAAAGGGACAATTGGATGTGAGGGTGTGTGCGGCGGTTGCGGGGGCATTAATTGCGTTGAGGGTGTATCCGTCCAAGTTGAACCCGCTTGTGAGGAGTATCATGAATGGCGTCAAGGTGAGTTGCGCACTTCCAGGGGCGTTGGATACTAAAGTTTAGTTAAACTAGTTTGAAGACAACTTGGACATCCAGACAAGGTCCGCAAACGCTGTTGCAACGTTCGTCTCGGACTGCACAACACCCTCGTCTGGCCTCGCCGTCATGCCTGCTGAAAAGATCGTCAAAAACCTGTGTGCGTTTGTCTGCCAAGACACCGACGTGACACCCGTCTTTGCCCAGTCCCGGCGCGTCCACGCCGGCGTGCTCACATGTAAGCTCATGGCCGCCAAGCCGTCCCAGTCGGGTCGGACCAAGGAAGACGCAGCAGAGACGCCCGAGGCGGCCAAGGCGCGGATCGTGAAGCGCGGAGCGCAGCTCGCGTTGATGAGGCTCGGAGAATTGTTTGGGTCTGAACTGTTTACGAGGTTGAAGCAAATGTGGGTCTCAATGGTTGGAGGGTTGGCGGATGCGTTTGGTGAAGGTAAGCTCATGCACACCTATAGTATTTCGTACTGACGAGATGCACAGGCACCGACGGAGACAAGAAGATTGAAAAGGCCGACGCGGTAGGACAACAAGTGATTGACAGCTTGACCGTCTTGCACGTCGTCGTGCCGAGCCTAGACAAGTCGCTGCATGACCGAGTCGTCGAACTCTTCCCCGCGATTGCACGGGCGTTGAAGAGCAAATACGCGCTCGTGCGGCAAGCAGCGAGTCGGTCCCTTGCGACGCTCTGCGATACGATCACCGTCCAGGGTATGCGGTTCGTGATCGAGGAGGTGTTACCATTCTTGGGTGATACGACTGTGCTGGAGAACCGGCAGGGGGCGATGGAGCTCATTTATCGTGAGTGGTGTCTAGTCTTAGACATGAATGGTTGCTGATTCGAGGATGATAGATATCGTGCAAAAGCTGGACTTGAAGGTGCTGCCCTATGTGATCTTCATGATTGTGCCCGTGCTCGGACGGATGAGCGATAATGACAATGATTGTCGGTATGTCGCGACCAACACGTTTGCGTCGCTCGTGAGAATGGTACCCCTCGAGGCAAGTCCTTCCAACTACTCGCTCCTTTCCGATGCTTACCGCTTGATCGCAGGCCGGCCTGCCCGATCCTCCTGGGTTCTCGGAAGATATGCTGGCGAAGCGGGAATCCGAACGTGAATTCTTGACACAGCTGCTTGACGGAAGCAAGGTCACACCATACGAGATTCCTGTCAAGCTGAACGTGGAGTTACGCAAGTACCAGCAAGAGGGCGTGAATTGGCTGGCGTTTTTGGCCAAGTATCAGCTTCATGGCATCCTGTGTGACGGTGAGTGACCATCTCATGTTTGGTTTCCGAGTATTAATTAAGCATTTGTTAGACATGGGTCTCGGCAAAACTCTTCAATCGATCTGTATCCTTGCAAGCAAGCACCACGAGCGTGCAGAGCGATACAAGGCAACCAAGTCCCCCGATTCGGTCCACATTCCGTCCCTTATCATCTGCCCAACGACGCTCACCGGCCACTGGCACGCCGAAATCACAAAATATACCAACAACCTCAAAGCATTGCGCTACGTCGGTACCAGCCGTGACCGTCAACGCTTGGTCGATCAAATCCAGCACCAAGACGTCGTAATCGCATCGTACGACTCGGTGCGAAATGACATCGCAAGCCTAGCCCAGTTCAATTGGCACTATTGTATCCTGGACGAGGGACATCAGATCAAGAACGGAAGGACGAAGATCACGCAGGCAGTCAAGACGATCAACGCACACCATCGACTGTTGCTTTCTGGGACGCCGATCCAGAATAACGTCCTAGAGCTCTGGAGCTTGTTCGACTTTCTTATGCCTGGGTTCCTTGGGACGGAGCAGCAGTTTAACGAACGCTTTGGCAAGCCAATTTTGGCGAACAAGGACGCCAAGGCATCGGCCAAGACCCGCGAAGCAGGTTAGTCTCAAAGTTATCCTACGTAGCTCGCAAGCTAACTTTCTGCAGCAACCCTTGCTTTGGAGGCACTGCACAAACAAGTTCTGCCGTTCCTGCTTCGCCGGCTCAAAGAACAGGTGCTCAATGACCTACCGCCCAAGATCATCCAAGACCACTACTGCGAGCTCTCCGATATGCAAAAGCACCTGTATGATGCGTTTTCACAATCTCAAGCCGGAAGCGCTGCTCAAGGTGCAGTCACATCCAAATCGGCAAACCCGAACCAGCAGCATGTGTTCCAGTCGCTGCAGTATTTGCGAAAGCTGTGCAATCACCCTGTGCTTATCATCAAAAACGCCGAGGAAGAAGCCGACTTGGCCAAACGGTTCTCGACCAAGACCGAGGGAGGTCCAAAGGGTGTGCGCGACGTGCGACATGCACCAAAGCTGCTTGCGTTAAGGTGAGTCTTGCGTACCTATATTAACCCAGTAAATAACCAATCATTCTAGGCAACTTCTAAACGACTGCGGCATTGGATGCACAGCTAGCGAAGACGGCGATGTGCTCAAGTCGGCAGAAGACACCGATATTTCATCACAACACCGAGTCCTCATCTTTTGCCAAATGCGCCAGATGCTTGACATTATCGAGGAAGACCTCTTCCGCATGCTCATGCCGTCAGTCACCTACATGCGGCTCGATGGGTCGACTCCAGCCAGCCAACGTCACGGCGTGGTGCAAACGTTCAATTCGGACCCGAGTATCGACTGCCTGCTCCTGACAACGAGCGTGGGCGGTCTCGGCCTGACGCTCACTGGCGCGGACACGGTCATTTTTGTGGAGCACGACTGGAATCCGATGAAGGACCTCCAGGCTATGGATCGGGCCCACCGTCTGGGTCAGAAGAAAGTGGTCAATGTGTACCGGCTGATCACCAAAGGCACTTTGGAGGAGAAGATCATGGGGTAAGGTTCCGTTCCCTAGATACGCCTGGATGTAGCTGACTCTTTTCTAGCTTGCAACGCTTCAAACTGAACATTGCCAACTCGGTCATTACACAACAGAACTCGGGGCTCGCCTCGATGGATACGGACCAAGTGCTCGACCTGTTCAAACGCACTACCGAGGAAGAAGACGTGGCAGCAAAGAAACGAGCAGAGAAAAAGGCTGCTGGAGGGCCGGTCTCGCAGAAGCATGTGCTCGAAGGTCTGGAGGACCTGCCAGGCGAGGACGAGTATTCTGGATTGGGTCTAGATAACTTTATGGACTCTATTAAGCAGCGTTAATTTGTATGCATATGTATTCGCTTTGGCTTCGTTCTGTCAATTCAGACTTCTCATTCACAGTTTATCGCTTGGTACATGCTTACTCCTCGGCGGGAGCGACAGCAGGTGGGTTTCTAAGGAGCGATTCCCCCTTGCGCTTGGCCCTCCAGTCGATCTTCCGCTAGAATATCAAGACTTATAAGTCGGGCTATATATCTGGTGTGAAGTAAACGTACGTCGAGTGTGAGAGCCAGAATACCGACGGATAGCGGCACAATCCCAAGCCAGAGGGTTACCTTGCGAGCGGCGTAAGGGGTCATGCGAAAGCCACGCCATAAGTTATCCCTCTGCAATAATTGAGTAACAATCACACTATTGATTGGTTTGGCGTACCATAGCACCCCATCGCTCGATAGCGGGGTCAATCTGTGATGCTCATAAGATGTCGTAAACGACACGAGCTGTTCAAAGCTCACTTTAATAGTTCCTATAGTAATTCGGCTAAGCTGTGTACTACGTTGCGCATTCTACCTGGACTTACCATGATCTCCGGCCATGATAATCTTCAAAACGGGTTGCCTGGTCAAGTCTGTGTAGAAGAGAGCAATGTATCACGTGCTCACCAGCGCTTCCGCCGGCCAGGGTTCATTTGTCACTCTTGACTCGTAGATAGAAATGTAGATTCACTGAAATGTAGGGGGAAAAAAACGTCAGAAACAATTCGGAAATGTGAAGCAGCAAAAGAAATGACCACCTTGAGGTTCGAACTCAAGACCTCATCCGCTCAACCGTGTGAAGGATGCGTGATAACCAACTACACCAGGCGGCCTTGAAATACCATCCATAACCCCGATTTTCAGCCGACTTGACCAGACCCTGACAAACGCCAACGACGCATTTCAGTGGTTTTGTCCTTGTTCCTAGGCCTAATGGAGCACGATGAGTAGGTTTAGAAGCCACACTGACGAGGGGAATAACAAGGCGAAAGTTATATGGTTTTTAGACGGTGTTCAGGTCGGCATTTTGGAGGTTGCGTTGAGAGACAAGCCACTCGACCTTTTCAAACTGAATTGGTGGAAAAGGTGTGTATATCTATTTCAGACCTTCAGGATAACCTCAAGCGAAGATAAACAAAACGGGTCGCTGCTTTGGGGGGGTACAGGTGACGGAAAAGGCCCACCAAGCCCCCGAATGTATGCGGCTCATTTATCCACGAGTAGTAATCCCTTTTGCTCCGTTCTTTTCTCACACCGCTATGCTGTCCCTAAGAATTTTCATGTGCGATGTATACAATCCCTCCTGGTTCAACTCGAAAGGTCGAGTGCCTCGTCTCATGTAAGCTCCTACATGGGCAGATTTGAACATCGTCCAAACTTTGTGTAACCTTCACCATGCCCCTTTCTCTTCAGCACGATGTATAATATATTCGTGAGCTTCAGTCGTCTCAGAAACGATAGCAAAACCGTTAAACTGCAAACATATTTGACACTTAAGCTCCTAATCGCGGTAAGCGCCCTCTGATCTGTGCCGATTTGGTCTCCATCACTCTGCTATCTATACGACCACCGTACCCTCTATCCTACAATGGCTGCGAATACCTTGGACTGCATCATGCTCTTGGGAGACTCCCTAACTCAAGGGGGGTGGGAGCCTGGTATGTGTATCGAAACGGCACGCTGCCCCGGGCCTTATCATGCCGCTAGGTGGATTTGCTCAACGCCTCGCATATGTGTATGCCCGCAAATTCGATGTCATAAACCGTGGTCTCTCTGGGTACGAAAAATAGGATCTGTAATAGAAGCCATAGACGTATTCAATACCTAGTTATAATACCGAGTGGGGCATCCCTGTATTCGAAGAGGTGAGAACTGTCGTTTAAAATTCCCTTACCACAACCAACCCGTGTCCTATTCAGTCCTTTGCAAAAGCCGAACTTCAAGGCGCGCTACCCAAGGTAAAGCTCTTGGTAGTTTGGTTCGGTAGGCCCTTAAACAACAAGTTCGCTGGGTTCTGCCTCATAGCTCACGCGCAGGTGCCAACGATGCGGTTCTGGAACATAGCCCTCAGCACGTACGTTTCGGTCTACCTTGAGCCCTTACATGATCCCATGTTTCCGGTCAGGTCCCGCTGCCAAGGTTCATCGAAAATATCAACACGATAGTCGATATGCCAACTTTGCCAACCTCTCCCTGGTATTCCCCAACCACTCGAGTCTTGCTAGTAACCACGCCCCCAATCAATGCTACTCAACGGAACGCCGAGCTTGCCTCTCGCAATCCACCTATTGGCCCCGATCGTACCCATGAGAACACCAAGGCTTATGCGCAAGCGGTGATAGATGTAGGAAAGAAACGTGGTGTGCCTGTTGTAGATTTATGGGCTGCTCTCTGGAAGGAAGCTGGGGAAACTGAAAAGGGGTTGGAGGCGCTACTACCAGACGGGCTACACTGCAATGGAGCCTCTTACAAGGTCAGTACTGGGGTTATCATGTTATCCCGTGGTATCTGACCTGGCATAGATTTTATACGAGCTTATCATTGAAGCGATTTCTAAATACTATCCAGAGCTACACTATGAAAAACTTCCGTATGTGTACTGCAGGTGCGTCTGCCCCACCTTTGCCCAGCGACTCGAGGCCAACGCCTGCTTGTTGATATTTAGGTGGGACGAAGTGGATTGGAAGAATCCGCGGTCAAGCTTGAAGTCGCACCGAGTAGATGTCTGAGAATTCAGCAAGGACGGCGGTTCTTCGGTTGACCCAAGATGTTCATGAATTATCTAACATACAACAAATACAACAACAAGTAACTCTAGGTGGTCTAGCGAAAGGCGAAAGAAAAGTGGAGTACAAGTCCAAAACACTTCAAAATACGAAATCAGTGATTATCTGCTGTTGGACTACCGCATTGCACTCCGGCGCCAAGCCCACCCTGCCAGTCTCGAACCCGCTTGTGAGCGATGTATGGCATACTACTCCCACGTGTCCCCACGAATCCTATTCCCGTTGGCTGGGACATGGCGTCCAGAATCATAGGGAACCTGCTAACGCGAATCTATTATTCCAACCAACGCATATAGTTAGCTAGACACATACCATGGCCCATGCTTCTGTGCTGTCTGTTCAGACTTGTGGTCAACCCAACCCCATTCAGGGCCGAGTGCGGCGACTTGATCCCACCACCTGGGATCACGCTCGTCCGAGATGGCTACACCCTTGTAACATTGGCCGTTTGGCCGAGCTAACAAGCCTTGCTTTATTTCATCAACCCGTCGAGGACGAATCGAATGGGTTGGATCGTAAACGTGTGAAGAAACGAGTCTAGACACAGAACAAATCCAAACCCCACAATCTTTGCTAAATGAGTGGAATGCAGGTGGTGTGCAAAGCATTTTTCCAGATCATCTTCTTCGTAGCAACCCGCCTCGAAGTCGGTTCGTCGGCGTGACCGAGATAAACTGCATCAGAATATCTGTCAGACTTGTGTCGTTCTAGCATAGCTTGGAATAGTGCCGGAGGTACTGGGCTGTTGTCCGCTACCCCAAAGTGACGACGGAGATACTGGTTAGCTAGGTCCAACAGGGATAACAGAGATGGTTTCCAGTGCAGATGTGCCCCCAAGAGATTCCAGAACGCGAATAGTCTGCAAAAAAACTAGAGCGTGCGTCAAGTTTCATCCAGCAACCAGTCACACGAGACTTACGTCGCTCGCAGGCGCCGGCTCTGTCACGCTCGTATAACAGAACAGGTCGAAACACAGCAGTTGGTCGTTGGGGTCGATCTTCTGGCCCGAACCACTGAGGGTTGGGTACATACGAGGGTGCCAGCAATTGAGTCGTCGTTGACACGGTTCGGGAAAGCCAGGAGGACCCAATGCCCAGATCACATGGAGTCATTTGGCCCGATGCCGTGGCTGAGGGTAAAAGTTGCCGAAACGGGCGTGTACGAGACGTCTGAAAGGATAACAGTATGGGGCTACAGGATCAGAATGCCATGTCCAGCGGGCGGCCTCTGGAAACCTTGTTTTCGGCACAAACGCTCCAGCAGCCTACTGGTTCAGGGGAGGACACCGTTTGCTCATTGTTCGCGGGCAAGGATGGCTAGATATAATAGATCCACAGCGTCCATTGCTTGGTTTGTGAGCCCAGCGGTTGTGAAAGCAGTAACATATTTGTGAGACGGTAGCAGGTTGTCTGCAGACTCGAGTTTACCAACTGCATCGCGGATAGATATTTGACCGAGGCTTACCTCGGAACCTAAGAGTGGTATTGCTATGTAATAACACGCTTGAGCCATTCAGAGACTTTATTGCAACCTTTTCGTCCAAAGCCGCCGGATACTAGATAGGCTGCCCCCGTATGCTCCGACGAAAAATACTAGGCAGCCGTGCCAACTATACACAGAAAAAAGCCCCCCACCAAGCCTTTCTGGAGAGTGAATCTCGACTTGCTTATTCGTGTTGTGGACTCAGAGTCAAAATACTCGTTGGCAAGAGACTCCAAATCATGGTTTCAGACATCGGAGTAGGCGCTGAGCAAAAATTAGGGGAAGAAAAGCATCGGCGTGGCAAAGTTGGACTCAGGAAAATCTATGATAGGACGCGTTTGATATCTTGCCAGCCAAGGTACTAGTACATTGCGATTACAAATTCAGGCACCAGATTTGGACAATTAAACCCGTTCCGGTAAACACAACGAAATATACGCAAAGGGCGTTCAAGGAAGAAGCAAGGGATTTACAGTGACAACGCAAGTGCACATAGCGAGGGGTACACGATAAAACAGGAGATCGAGATATACACAATAAACGTGACTAATAGGTAAAATACCGTCTACACACACAATACTCTCGACAGAAGCCCGCCAACCAGACATATTCCAAAAACATTACCCCGAACCCAACCGAAAAAGTCCAGCCCTGACGATCAATGATCATCAGCATGAGGGTTCCCCCAGTGCACCAAGGTGCCTAAACCACCATTCCAGGTCTCTACTCGTCGTTGAGCGAGCGAAGACATGGTGCTATGTTGCGTTCCAACAAACCCAGCACCCATTGACTGGAACACAGCATCCAAAATAACCGGGTACCTACGCACTACTATCAGAACACGATTCGTCTCAAACCGTCGGAAAACTCACCATTTCCCATATTTTTCAACAGTGCGCTCAGCAGCATGGTCCACCCATCCCCACTCGGGTCCAAGCTCGGCAATCTCCTGCCACCACTCAGGACTTCGCTCGTCTGACATGACCAGCACAGCACGAGCGTCGATTCCTCCCTCGGGCCGTCCACGCAGTGCCTCTTGGATTTCCTTTACGCGCTTGGCATACGCGCTTGGGGGGGCAAAGCACGCTGCCTTGTCCGTACCAGACGGACACCATCCCACAAAGTCGGCGCGACGGACGTGGATAGAAATGAACTGGGCAGAATGTTAGATTTACGTACATCGGCACTACGTGCAAACCGACTCACAGGAGGTATGGGTTGACCCTCTGCAACGCTAAAGTGGCGTCTCAGATAGCTCTCAGCGATGTCGAAAAGTTTAGGCGCCCAATGCATGTAGCGGCCAACGAATCTCCAGTATGGTGAATAGTCGGCGAACCACTTGGTTGTTGTCAGCTGAGAATCAGACGGAAATCAGGAACAACGCGACCGCTTACCTCTTCCTCGCTGATCATGCCAACATAGAACAGCAGATCGAAGCAGAGCATCTCGTCGTCTGGTTTCAGCACCTCGCCAGACTGGGTGGGGGTCGCCAGCGACTGACGATACGTCCACGCCCAGTCGCGCGTTTTCGGAAACCCAAGGGACACGAGAGCCCACAACGACGCGAACCATTGATCCTTTTTGTACCCCTGTGAAATGGTGAATTCATCTGGTACCGGAGTGAACGAGACATCTGAAGAAGCCAAGATAAGATATCATACACCTCACGCGACGCATACACTTGCCGAGATTGTACCACGCCATCGCAGGGGATACCCGTGGGCGACTTCCTCCAAAGTGGCTCAGCGTCCAAGCGCTCCAGCAACCGAGTTGCTCGACCTCGGAGCTTGTGTTGGCCGATGAGGCGACGGCGGGATTTTTTAACTCGTCCCACTCGAGAATATGCATTCCCAATTCTGACGCTAGCCGTGGAACGTCGAAAACCTCTCCAAAGGCGATCGGACCAACATCTTCGATCGACCCGACATGCGAGGGAGTGAAAGGAGGAACAACGGGCGTCCGCCCCGTCAATATGCCCATATAGATCAGGTTCACAGCGGCCATGACATCGTTCGTCCATCCAGACGATGGCCAAGCCGTAATAAATTTGTCGTCTGGTGAGGATTTGATATTATCTGTTGACGATGACAGTTAGGGGGTGCACACGTGTGGGTGGGCTCGTCCGGACTTGCCTCTGAACCGAGGCATGGGGTTGCGGCTGTTCAAGAGCCTCGAGTTGTCTGTAAAATCCTCAGACCAAGTGTGCCGCAAACTAGGTTCGAGCTGGACATGGGTTGATTTGTCTCGGAGGGAGACGACGAGATATGACGTTCCCAAGAGCGTGAGGCAAACGAGGCCAAGTGCTGCACTGAGACGCCCATAGCGAGTTTCTGACCAGCCTCGTTTTACTGCTTTGGGTGGAGCGCGTGCTAGCAGCCCAGTAGTCACGATGGATGGGGTGTCGGGAGACTGGGGGCTCATTTCGTCTTGGGATTCGGTGTCGAAGGGCATGTCGAGGCGAGCCGGATGTGAGGAGAGGAGAGGTTGGGGTTGGTCGTTGCCAAGGACAAAAGGGTGTTCCAAAATTATGTACCCCGAGCCGAAGACGGTTCAGCGAGGCCGGTGTAGCTGCGTGACCGATTGACAGGTTGGTAGTTCCACGCGCTTCACATCACCGCATGCCCACTTCGGCGCGGGTCCAGCAAAAACCGAATGTGTTGCCCGCTAGACCAAGACCCTGGAAAAGTTGGGTGAGACTTGGCGGGGGTAAAAATACACGAACTTTACTACTTCCGGACCGAATGAATAGTCACGGTTGGAACATTTGAATGAACTATTGGTGGCGCTACTGGCACTTTTGTCCAGAGTTCCTTCATCCCTAGAGCTTCGCAAAAATTCTCACGGATAGAAATTCAGGCAAAAAGTTGCGCTAACCGCCGCCTTCCAAAGAAAGCTGCATCCACACCAAATGAACACATTTGTACCGCTGATGGAGGATTCCGTGGAGTTACGGAAGCCGAGCCAGCAAGACGATTAATTCGAGATGTGATGTCGGTACCTGTGATTTTCCGACAGGTCCAGGGCATGCCGTTACCGTGCCTCGACGACATATTGTCCGTTGCACTATAAACCCGGTTTACAGGCCATATCGGAGGCACGTGACGGCCCCTTTCGGGCAGCCCACTCGTTCCCGGTCAGACTCGGCCCCGACGCGTCTTTCTCCGTACCATGTCACGTCCACTACATTCGGGTCACAAACCCCCAGTGAAAAACGGAGCTATTCTTGGTCTTGTACTTCTTCACCCCCTCTCCCCTGCCTCTTGGCACCCTCGACTCGTCTTCGTCGCCAGGCTCACTCACTCTCGTTCCTTTTACTTTTCGTAGTTTGAGCATCGCGCATCATGACTGTCTCTGGAAATGGCCAATCCGCCAGCAAGGCTGAGGTCGCTGGAGTCGTTTCGTTTTACATGGCCGCTGCCTTGGTGGTGCGTCTCGTTTCCCATTTTCTGCGCAGAGCACTCGCATTTACGAGATGATCCCATGTAGATGGTGTTTGTTAACAAGCTCGTCTTGAACGCCGCGCCCCAGCTTCCTGTCTTGTTCTTGTTCAACCAGATGCTCATAGCCGTAGCCCTGTTGCACATTTCGGCGGCCTTGTCACCTCGTGTCAAGCTTCCATCGTGGGATTACGCGACAGCCAAAGGTCTCGTCCCGGTCGTATCGGTTAATGCCATTGGCTTGGTCTGGAACACGTTGTGTCTTCGAGCCGTGGATGCGTCTTACTTTCAGGTGCGTTGACTCCTATGTCGTCATTCACGACGAGTAACACGAGGCCAATGCAGATTGCTCGAGGCCTTGTCCTTCCGCTTACCGTTCTCGTCGCGGCTCTCCACGGACGTAAACGCCCATCCCTCCTGGTGATTGCCGCTGTGGCCCTTGTTACTTGTGGATTCATCATCGGTACATCGCCCTCTGGCACGACGACATCCGCCACGGCGCAGGCAGGCCTCATCTATGGTGCTCTTGGCGCCTTGGCCATTGCTATTCACGCCGTGCTGATTGGAGCCGCACTCCCCATCGTCAACGGCTCGGCGCTCGAGCTCGCCTACTGGACCAATGCCGGGTCTGCAGCCCTCCTTGTGCCGCTCCTTCTGTTGAACGGAGAGGGTAGCCAAGTTTGGGGAGCATCACAAGGCGTCTACCAGTCGTGGGCAAGCACCACTGCTCAGAGTGCGGTTGTGAACAACGGAGAGATCAACTGGTCCGTGTTTATCGTTGGAAGTCTCGTCACTGGAGTGTTTGGCTTCTTGCTCTGTGTCGCCACCTTGATTTCCATCAAGGTACGAGAATTTGTAAAGTGTGTTAGCCTTGTCAAGTGACCTTTGCGCGCATTTATCCAGGTCACCAGTCCAGTCACTCATATGTTTACCTCGGTGAGTTGGAGCTGAAATCATCTTCATTACATAGACTCACGTTTTCTCAAATAGGCCGTTCGCTCCGTGCTCCAAACCGTCCTGGGGGTATGGCTCTTCAAAGACATCCTCACTGTGTAAGCTCCAAGCCCAATTCATTCCGTTTATCATCTGATAACCTTGCCCCTGTAGTAACCGTGTTTCCTCTATCATGGTCATCCTTTTGGGCTCATGCCTCTACACTTGGGTCAAGTCGTACGAGAACCGACGCCGAGCAGCTCAGTCGACCCCCGCCCAGGCTGAAAACGCAACCCCCAAGGAAGCGGCTGAAAAAGTCTAACTTGGGCTGCAGGTCTGCATTTCTTGAACGGACGTTTAAAGAGACATTATAATGTTATCTGTGTACTAGATATAGGGCTTTTTGGTGCTGTTGTGCTGTTGTGCTATCCATGTTCATTTATTCTCAACCTTGCCCCTGTTCTACCTACTAATCCATAGTTTAACAACGGTAAACAATCTCGGTAGCTTCTAGCCCTGCATCCGGCGCATAAAAGCTCAAGAGGGATACTATGAATTGGCGTTCTACAGTCGATATTAGTCCAGTGAAGCTCCCAGTTGAATACATAACTGAATGATGGTTGAACTACTTGGTCCCGGAAGTAAGCCTGCCATCCTGTTTTAGTTTGACAGCAACTGCCAAGAATACCCTTTGGCTACATAACCTGTCTACGGCTGCTCTCGCATTCGTCTTAGCCCTGATTTGGTGGCGAATCTTATAGCTTGCTTCCACGCTATTTATTCATTTAATTTGTCCGACCCTTGTGACAAACGATAGCACCACGAGCAGGACGAGACCCCAACCTTTAACTCGGAACCTCCAAGTCCAAGCACCATGTGTGTATCATATCGACAGATTACGCGCAGATACTTTAGGGTTTCGCACACGATTCAGGCGGGCTTGATAGGTAAATATACATAAATATACCCTGACACTTATCTAAAAACATCCGATCCTACAAGCATACCAAGATAGAATCAGCTGCTACCCTATTTTTGAACTACCTCACAAATCACCTCGATATATTTAGTTGTCTCCCGGAATTCCGGCTACCCAGCACTGTTATTATTAGTTCTGTCCCTAGGGATGGAAGCTGTCGCACACGGACTCGAGGGTTGAATAGTGCGTGCTTGGACTGTGCCTGTATTACGGCTTTAAATTTATTGGAAAGCAATCTGGCCAAAGTTCATGCAAGGTGGGCGTTTTTAAAACAGGTGGAGCTCCCCCTGAAATATGGTATCGGCTTTGACAGCTATCAAGGGTACCCGGAAATTGCGACGTTATTGGTAAACGCCCCCCCACTGGCAACATGCCTCACTGTAAACGATCCGGGTCATTTCAGCTCACGCCACCGTGTCAGTCCCAGACTCAAACGGAGAGAATCGTAGTTGAAAAGATTCCGGACCGCACGTACACCAAGCTTCCTATTCGTTTGAAAGGATACCTTCCAGTGAGCTGCACGCGTAAAACAGGCATTGGCAACTCGATCGATCCACCCTCACTATGCATGCCAGTGGTCGACCTCCTTGCCTCGCGAAAATTGCGCTACTTCACCCTTTGTTGCACTCATCAGCATATACGTCAATAGCCGTTTACCTTTCTTCAAGCCATCCACTTTCTTATCTACCTTATGTGAAGGCAGCGTGCATACAGCCCGAATGTATGTGATAGGGGTGTATGGCCCTGTTTGCGTGCCATTTTTTCCGACACTGGTGGCTGAATCGCGGACCATAACAGGTGGCGCTACGCTAATATAAAGTACTATACCGCACCCCAGAGACGCCACCATCTTCTCTTTTCTCCCTCCACAGCCGTTTTGTGCTTGCGGTTTGCGAGTATTTTCTTGAATCACTGGAATAAGCGCTGGTAGTACTTCAGCATGGGCCACTCGACCTCTCGCTCTCGGTCTGCCACCTCCGACCGAGTCCGCCACTCGACTAATACTCGTCACTCGGCCTCTAGACGAAGTCTTAGTGGCAAAATGTCCAGTCCTGGGAACGCTGCCTCTATCCCAAACAAATCTGTCCCGGCCTACATCCTCGACTCGCTACGAGACCCTGATCTACTTGCAGACAACTGGTATGCCCTAGCTGAACTGGAGAACCTGCGTCAGCAGGCTGGCCGAGAGTCTCTCCTGCGCACGCGATACGCTAAACCGCCCGAGATCGCGCGGTACTCGATTGCTCAGTCTGCACTGCCAGAAAATCAAGGGAAAAACCGGTATCAGAATGTAGCGCCGTATGACCTGAATGCCGTGCGGGTGGGTAAAGGAGAGGGTGCGGATGGGGGAGAAGGGATGTATTTGAACGCGAGTTGGGTGAGGGAGAGGGCTGGTGGGGGGCTGTGGATTGCGTCGCAGGTGAGTGGTTGGCCACGGTCGCGTGCGAGGGAAGATTCTGATATAGGGGTATACTGGTAGGCCCCGCTCCCGAATACGCACTATGAATTTTTAGCGCTATGCACGGACATCACGCCTGCACCCAAGCGAGTCCGTACCATCGTCCAACTTACTCCGTGGGTCGAGAGGCGGCACCAGGCGGCACACCCCTATATTCCCAACGAAGTTGGCGAAAGCATCGTTATTAGTCGTTTACCACCCCCTCCCCCCGGTAGTGAAGATTACTCCAAGTCACGCCTCAAGGTGACCGTAAAGGAGAAACGACATGTCTCCGAGGCGGATTGCATCGTGCGCACCATCGAGATCCGGTATGACGGCTGGCCCGAGGGCGAGAGCCCAGTATTCGAGGCTCGTCATCTCGCGTTCGACAGTTGGGCGGACCATGGCGTGCCTCGGACGGCGAGTACTGCGTATTGGCTCGCGTTGCTTGCAGACAAGGAAAACAGGGCAGCCGATGAGCAAGAACAGGGTGCCGCCCCACCACCAATGATCGTGCATTGTAGCGCGGGAGTGGGTCGTACTGGGACGTTTATCGCGATTTGTTCTCTCCTGCGAGCGTTTGGTATACTCACTCCAGCGGCTCGGGCAGAATGGGACACGTATGTCCCTGAGCAGACTGCTTTGGGCACCTACCTAGAGAGCCTGCCAGCAGACGACCACGTGGTGCAAGAGGTGAACGCGTTGAGGGAGCAGAGGATTATGATGGTGCAAATGCCAGATCAGATGTCATTTATTTACGAACTGCTGTCGCTAGCCCTATCTAAGAAGGCTGAGGGACAGTGATGTATCATGTATGCAAGGTCATGTTCATTTTCTTAGATCATTGCTCTCCCAAACACATGAATTTCTTCTCCATTGTGGAATCCAGGATGCATTGAAGAGTTGATAAATTACAAGGAGGATGAGCGTGCACGCACAAACAATACATGTAACGAAAGAATGGACATCTGTGTGAAGGGAGGAACATGGGTAGTATACAAATATAGGCTCGCTACCTCATCTCCCAGGCTGCTGGATGGGGCCACCGTCGCTCTTGCTCTCTACGTAGCACACCATCAGTTTCCTCCGCCTGGCCAATCGATATATCATCATTGAGGCAGAGCAGGGCGATAGAACTATCCCGGTTCATAGTAGAGAAAGCGGCTTCGGCAGTCACGGTGTTTTGGACCATCGCAAAGATGGACGGCGTGTCGCCTGGCAAAGCGCATACAGTCAGATACAAACAGCCAGGAAGAGTAGAGAGACCACATACCAATGACGAACCGATAGCGTTGGAGCATACGTACGGTCCATTCCCGGACGTCCGTCGTAGAACCTCCGAGCACACCCCGCAAGGAAAAGTCCCCGGTTCGGTAGTCCGAGACTAGGGGCAGATGCGGGACCGAGTCGCCCACTGATTGTTGATGTGTAGACTTGAGCCCGTGTGTTGGGTTTGGTAGGAAGGCTGAGAGACCTAGGGGGCCGCTAGCAGCAACAAGTGCATTGATGACTTTGGAGGACATGTAAGATTCAGGACCAGAAAGCAGAGAGAGGAAAAGACGCTTACTGCAGTCACCACACTGGGGGGCTCCAAAAGCAACATGCTTGAACACATCGCTTGCGTTTGTCAACTCGGGCGGGAAGCACACATCAAACTCGATTGGGCACCGTAAGGACGGGGTCGGGAATCGTGGCCAGTAACGCGATCCGTAGTTGCCTAGGAAAGTATAAGGGTACCCATCCTGACTAGCTATAAAGAATGGTGGTCAATATTGCCCTGCCCGGCTGCTATTTTTGACTCACTAAAAGAATATTGTGTGCTGCGGGCGGTAGACCGCTTTCCCAGTATTGCTGTTGCAACTTCTTCCAACCGGTCCTTGTACAAACTATGCCTCTCTGGGGTTTTAACCAATAACGTCATATCCGGCGTGTTGAGATCGCCTCCGAGCTCGAGCCAAGCTCTTTGAGACGTCATTGCATCCCATTCATCATTCGCACCCCCGAGTCGCGCAACAGCCCAGCTCCAGAGCAACCCCTCACGCCAGCGTTCGACCGCGAAATGCGCGGCGATAAATCCCATGTGCGCATCACGCAATAGCGGGTCAGTGCGGAATGCGTGCGAGGACGTGGCAGCGAGCTCAGAGGACCAGATGAGTGATATCTCAGCGATCAGCGATCGTTTGAACGCTTTGGCCTCGTGGATCACGTAGGGGCGGCGCCGGGAACCGAACCGATCGCCTGCAAATAGAAATAAGATACGGTGTGAGCTGGGATGTGAGATGGGGTGGCGCGGGTGAGGGCACGTACTCAACAGTCGGTTGGAGAATTCCAGGCTATGCCATTCTCCGGAGGACGGGCGCGCACCATCAACCAAGGGTGACACGAGGAGATCTGACTGCATCCTAAGCACAATGCCGTAGGCTTGAGAATCTGTTAGATAAGGCACAGAAAAGTTGGCCAGGTATGCTTACATGGCGTGTAGAAATCCCATGGAGACAGGTCCGCAGCAAAGTAAAAGTCATCATTCTATATGAGTGTTAGCCAACAACTATGATAATATCACCATAGGAACGAACCAGATAGACAAAAATATCAGATACGTTCAAGTGTGCGAATCGTGACTCGATGGCAAGGCTAAGGAGACAGGTGAGAGATTGTATGCGTGCTATAAAGACTGAAATACATACCTGTTGAAGGTAGTATACCTGTAATCCTTATCAAAAAGCTTCGCATGGTGAACGACGTTCAATTGCACACCACCGTCTTGCCATGCAAACGATCTGCGAAGATCAAGCCACTGAGGTACCTGGCCAAGACGCCACCCCGCATACTCGTCCGGATTACACGATGGGAACGCGAAATCACTGGTAATGAGATGGAACCGCGTCGTATACTGGCGAAAATGCTGTAGAACGGAACGCATAGAATGCCGGAGCTCATCATGATCCCTGGACATCGATATAAACCCCATGTGAAATGAGCGCTATTGCCCAAATCATATCGTGTGACAGAAATAGCGCACGTACCGAAATAGCTTTTTCTCTGTTCCAGCAACAGGTTTCCGCGAGCCGGCGAGGGAGATGCGTGCCCGA
This sequence comes from Ceratobasidium sp. 414, assembly GCA_019616945.1. Lineage (NCBI taxonomy): Eukaryota > Fungi > Basidiomycota > Agaricomycetes > Cantharellales > Ceratobasidiaceae > Ceratobasidium > Ceratobasidium sp. 414. The sequence continues at coordinate 40,312 of WSTK01000045.1, forward strand.
GGTGCGAGAGTCCCCCCACGCTGCAGGGTCTGCTGGACCACTCGGACTTTGCGCCATTTCTCGTGGAGGATGCCTGAGCCGTTGGCGAACGTCCATACGACATCCAGCTTGGGTACTGGGCCTTTGGCACACAATGCGCCCCCAGAAATAGCCGAGTCGACGCAAGACCCGGCTACGTCCAAGACGCCATGGAGGCTCGGGGTCGGGGGACTGCTAGGTTGGTATTGGAAAGGTAGGTATTTCGATTGCAACGACTGATGCCGAGGGGAGGTTGATGGGGGGTATGAGTACCCTTGTCGGCCACCAGGGATGGGAGGTGGCAAGCCCGCGCAGGGTAGGTCGTCGTCATTGAGGGCGTTGATCAGCCAGTCTGGAGAAGGTTCAACGACGGCAGGCTCTCGGGTCAGACCTGAGGACAAGAGTACATCCGTATCTTGGAGATATTGGTATTCGGAGAACCGTTCCTGCAGTACTACACCCAAGCCCTGTGGGAGTTCAGAGGTAAGGAATAGGATGGAGACGAAGCCAATGTTAAATAGTAAAAGGATAGTGAGCAGCCGCGAGTTGAGGGCGGCGTATAAAGCGACGAGATTCATCGCGGGGAGGAAAGTATATCAGGGTATCCAAACTTCGCACCTAAAGTATCTCGGCACCAGCAACGTTAATATCCCACAGCCTAGTTTGAGACAGCTATTCCTAGCTTGATCGTGACGAAATTAGAACACGGCTGCGCAAAACAAATCGGGCCGGAATTTACTATGCCGGCTGCCGCGCATCAAGATAATTTCGGAACAGATGAGAATCTAGCGTGTGCAAAGAGGGATCGAGAGGGAAGTATGACCTCACGCCATCTCACCTCCGAGTGCCTGGAAGCCCGCATAGGCTGTAGAAATATCGGAGCCGCAGTGCCGAGCGTTGGCACAAGACCGCGAGCGAAGACTCCCTACTTCTGATACCAGCGAAGAGAAGCGAGTCCACTAAAAATGCCTCCAAGTACGTCGGGGATAGTGAAATCCCAAATCTCATCGTGCCGACCGCAGCTATCGTTGCCGTTCGTCAGACTGCGGATTTGAAGAATGGAGAATACTGGTTACCAGGAGCAAGGGTGCTAGCTACATTATCCTATGACGTGTTGGTCATTGCTGCGGAAGTTGGTGGTAAAAATGGTTGGTGTTTTACTCAAATAACCTTTCCGAGAGTTATATGTAGCCAGAGTTCCAAAGTTGTGTCGTGCCGCGATAATAGGAGCACCAAGTTGGTGGTTGTCCGTGATCAATGAACATGCCTATCGCCATTTAGCCCGATCATAGAAGCATCCCACTACGCGATCAACCAAGCACCCCCAAATAGCTCTATAACAGGCCAAATTCTGAGCTCTAGTAATCGTGTTATAACGAGCTTAGCCTGTCCTGCATCTGACCGATGAAAATTGTTCGCACGTTGGCAAGTTAGCCGATTCGTCAGGCGCAATTCCCACCGGCACTGACGTCCGTTGAGAACACGCCTCGGCTCCGGACTATCAGAACCAAGCCGCACGCATATTCTTAATTTCGGATTTCCCTCGCAGAATGTTTCGATGGTGCTCGCGTGAGGCTCATGTGCCCCCTAACCGCCCACGAACTGTCCCGTGCTCTCGTGCGAGGTTCATGCGAGCAGCTTGCCTGCGGAACAGGTGGGCGAACAAATTTAGGGCAGCAGGCACATCATGCTAACGTGATGACTTGACAGCAGTTGGAATGGGTATCTCGCCACATGTGTTATTACCCGCAACACGCCGACGCTGCTATGGGACATGGGTTTTCCTTTTCCCTAAATATGATCCAAAACCACTGGGCCGCCGAAGCTGCGCTGCCATCTGCTAAGGATTCAGGCGATAACAATAGTGTACGTCCTCACCGGCTCCTAAATTACCAGCTCACTTGGTACAGCAAGCCTCTCCCCTTTCCCTCCCAGCCTAGCAGGATATTCGTAGAGCGCTGGGGGCAAGGTCGTGCTTCAGAAGCCGTAGGAGAGTTGGAATTATGGTTCCATTTGGGACACGGTAGAATCTTAAAGACATGGCTTCACGTACTGCGCGCAAATTACTGGCCCATAGCCGAATATCACTGCAGAAAAGCAAGCGAACAGGTTGTATACTCTTTGTGGAGCTGCGGCTAATCTAGAGCACTGCTTGTCCTACCCCTCCCACCCCTCGCCCCTTAGCTCCAGCGTAGCCCACCTTCTGGCTCAGACTCGGACGCGCGGCGGTCCTCTCCAACGTATTCAGCAAGACCTCTGTCGGTTTACACTAGCCCTGCCCCATAACATACTAAGCTGTTGTGAAATCACTTCAGAGCAACACCTCCGAACCGGCGGGCGAAGTCAATTTATAGGCAAGCAATACGTAGGGGAAGACAATTGCTGACGAACGGGTTGTCAGACAGGGGCTGACGGGGGACATACTAACGGGTGAAGGTTTGAGCGACTGTTCGAGGGTATTCGTACTCGAAATTGGGCCAAAAAAAAATGGAAAATCAGGAGAAAAGTCTGAAACCAGGAAACGAGCCGAGATGAGTCGAATTATTTGACAGTTGGTTTAACGAGGTGGTTGACTGGAGCTAACGGTGGTGCATCGATTCGAGGTGGAAGAGTAGAGTAAAGTCAAATCGAAAGCCTACAGGGGCTAGTGCGAGCACGGCTCGACACTGGGTGTAGCAACGCCAGAGCGACCACCTCAGTAGGTCTATTAAAGGTCAGTTGCATCTGCAATAGAGGCGAGACGCTGCGCGTAATCAGCGTGATTTTAATTATCGATCCCGATGTGAGAGCATCGGATACCTGATAAACTCCCAGGTTAGGTCTGCATAGAATGGGCCCGTTATAAACGTGGCAAGCTCGAGTTGAGGGCGCTCACCAGTACCGCATGACGAGTACGTCGAGGCTTGTCGACAGTAATCGACGGCCATAAGGCCAGTTGGAGGTTTCGCTCTCCCCTTTTCCAGGTTATTTGTATGTGTGCTGCGGTCCCTATCACGTTGATGTTGATGGCTATTTGGACGACCTGGTCCAAGCTATTGGGAGCAGTATTACGTGCATCCATGTCGTTCTAGATTGACTGATGTATTATCGCAATGCTCCCTAAAGAAGAGTGGGGGCTAGGTAGTCTTGGCGTGCTGGTATGGGCTATTGACGGCAGTGTGCTCAATATCTAGGATGATTTCAGGCGGATGTCAGGGCAGGTTTGGGACATTTACATATCCAACACGGCCAGCCTATGTAAAAGCATCGAGGTTGTGTGCACATGCTGGCACCGCACACGTCTGTCTCCCATCCACCCAGGGTAGAACCCCAGAACTACACTCGAGTACCTCTGCAATTATTCACAGGTCGACTCCGGACCCCGAACGGGGCTAGAAAAAACACACGAAGGAACTACAGCCACTGGTGGAGCTGGGTGGAAATCCATGTTTCTTCCTAGTATTGTATCGAGGACACAATTGTAAACGCGGTCTGAAACAGTGGTGTGTCCGTGGTCGATGCATAGTTTGCTAAACCAAGCCGCGGGGCTACGGTAGCTCCTAAGAAGGGGACAAGGGAGTAGCAGGGGGCGTCAAAGGGCTGACCATGTCATTATTGGGAGAGTAATGAGTGGTCGGAGTTGGTGAAGGAGGTGACCGAATGAGCCCATCCTGAAACGCGATGAATACGTTCTACATACTGGTCATTTGGGTCGCAAAACGGAGTTGTCAAATTTGCGAATAGGTCGCGTGATCCTCCGATGGGGCACGGCGTAGCAGTACCGCGGCACAAAGAAGGGTAACGAGGATAACACCAGTAGGAGGAACGATATCAATTAAATACATGATGGAAAAGGAAAAATAATAAGGTACAGGGGCCATGGGGACAAATACGAAACAGGAGGTAGTATCCAGGGGAAACCGAGCTCCTAATAGGGCTGCGAGTGGTATATGTGGTGGTGGCGTTGTAGGCGCCAACGCCCGATCATGCGGTGGCTCGCTTGTCCGTCGAGTTATCCGATTGGAATTCGTTTCGATGGATGATATGAGTGGGTCAATTTAGGGGCCGTTATGGAAAGACATAACGTCGCAACCGATCCTAATTCGAATACCTCGAGTGCAAACACTTGGATTAGCTTTCAGCGCAATGCTAAATATTTGTAAATAATCGTTCAGCGCTCTTGATTAAATCCGTTCTTTGAATTAGTAAATCAACCCAGTGAATATGTCTAATTTCGCAAATATACGAGTTGCGGCAAATTTCTCACCTGGAATAATTAGGTAAGTAAAGCCGGGCAAGCTCGTCGATTGGAGTATTACCTCACCAACGAACTGTATTCCCTTACTTTCCTCCACTAGCTTCCACCTGCTGACGATCCTACGTTTAACCTCCACATCTTAGTAATGGGCTGGACTTTACCAATCGCAATCCCTCGAGCTATGATGGCAAAAAATGCTTTCTGGGGGGATCAAACGTCAGCTTAATCGTCATACAAGTTGCCTCGTATATATACTAGAGCCTTTCCCCCTCGGGAACACAACCCAATATCCTTGCTCAACTCCAAGTCGCATATAATGGCTGCGATACCACCCTTCGCGAAAGCTTGGCGGTATCCCCTCGACCAAAACACCTGGAATGGCCATCGGAGCCTCGAGCTTCGGGACGTTCAAGTTACGCCTCCCAAGAGTGGTGAGGTGCTAGTCAAGCTTCACGCTGCGTCCTCGAACTACAGGCAAGTGATCTGAAATTTTTCAAAAACGGTTTAGACTAAACCATGTTGTCTGAACAGAGTATGTGAATACCACTAGTTTCGTTGCTCGTTGTTGAATAATATCGAATGCAGGACTTTGTGATCAGCCAGCGCAAATACCCTCCTCCCTACAGCACCGGCCCAGATGGGCAAGGTCTGATTCCAACTTCGGATGGGGCTGGTGAGGTCGTTGCGGTCGGGGATGGCGTGGCCGAATGGAAGGTTGGTGATCGTGTGCACTCAATCTTCTACGAAGATTGGCTCGCAGGGCCAATCAAAGTAAGCCGTATATACTCCCGTGCTCACGATTTGGTTATTGACTTTCTTCGTAGACCAAGTATCTTGCATCGGGGCTTGGAGGGTCAGCTCCAGGATGTTTGACCCAGTACCGGTAAACAACCTTCATGATATTTCTCCAAGCATATACTCACATTTCTACCTAGTATCTTCCGGGCTGAGAGCATACTCGCTATCCCGAACCACATGTCCTATGAAGAAGCTGCCACAGTCCCATGTGCAGCCGTCATGGCCTGGCACGCACTGTTTGAAAAAAAAAAACCGCTCGCCAAGGACTCGACGGTTCTCGTGCTAGGCAGTGGTGTATCCGTGATTGGCGCGCAGCTCGCTAAAGCTGCGGCGCTCGTGTAATTGCGACAACGTCGAGCAAGGAGAAGGAAGAAAAGTACAAAGCGCTGGGAGTAGACCATGTTATCAACCACCGGAAGTACCCCGAGTGGTCCGAGAAAGTGAGAGAGGCGACGGGAGGAGAGGGTGTTGAACATGTCTTGGAAGTTGGTGAGCATATATTTTAGCTAAGCAAGCTGGCTAGGTGAACTCCATATGTACTAGGCGGGCAAGGCACGTTCATCCAATCGATCAAATCTACCAAACGCAAGGGCTGGGTGCCAGTGTTGGCTAAATTGGGGGGTGGTGCGGTCAGGTCAAGGTCAGGTCATGAGGTCATGACCCTTGACCGGTCAGGTCAAGGTCAGAAGCACGTGTTTTATACCAAAATTGTACATATAAATAAGATAAATACCAGAGTTTAGTCACGTGCCAGATCTACAAACCGCCCTTGCCAGGCTTGCTACCAACTTCAACCTCCCCAAATGCCACTAGCTCTTCCTCCAGACAATTAGCCGCACTACTCCACATCGTCTGGAGCCATGGTATCTCGGTTCTCGCTCTTGCGAGGGCTGTGTAATCGAAAAGCTGATCGAGTGGGATTGCCCGGACCATGGGAATCGTTGGTGGTATGTTACACCAGCGATATTTCCGCCATCTTCATTGTTGGTGCATGTCTAATTCCTCCTCATAATCGATTTTAGCTAGTAATATTGCTGCTTGATGAGCCCCTCACGCTCGTGTTGTGAGTGCGCCCTCATTTTAACTGTGATCACCTTCTGAACTGTCTCGGTAGTGAGGCGATTGCACAGCTTGGTGTGCACGGTACCCATCAACGAGAAGAGCTGCTCACAGCCCACTGAATTAGGCATGGCCAACAAGATACGCTGGGCCAGTTGTGCAAATTGATGACTACTGTCTTCTGGCCCAATGTCAACATGTCCCCACAGCGTGGCCATATCTACTGATCGTTCCTACTCAAATGTAAGTCCAGCTATTCCCTAGTTATGTTTGCCATTTACCTCGGCAGCGCATTGCTCCTCAAGCTTGTGCAGCTGCATGTATTTAGGGTCCTATAACCCGTTTTCTGCTGTGTACATCTGGTTGGCTTGGAAAAAGCCATTCCAAATATCCTCGTTAGGGCGGAACCGACGGTGCAGCTCCTCAAGCAACGAGCAAAGGCCAAGTGGCCGTAATTCGGTCACACCCTGGTTGAAGAACTGATGTTGGAGTGTCAATGAGAAATCCGTGAGGTACCTTGGCTCGTCCAGTCAATGCCTGCTATCAAATCTCCCGAGGTGCGAGTGGACATTTGGCTAGGTGTGTGTGCAATCGCCTGATCTTCCCTGGTATTTCTGGGACATTTCCGGGTGATTTTATCGCTGTATGTAGTTGCATATAGTCAGAGAATTAGCCATTAATGTATTTTATGAGTTCTCTTGCCTGCATTAAAAAGCTCACCCTCCAACCTGATGTGCTTGACCTCCCCACGCACCAGCCTTTCAGCATCTTGATTGTGAAGCGAGTCAATCTTGGACTTTAGGTGATATTTGCACCATGCTTACTTGTGAGATTGATCCTGTCCATACTTGTGACCATCTGAGTGAAAGTGTGACCATTACCAGTCTAAGTTTCTGAGATTTTGTTCTCGAGACATACAAGCCATTAGACAGCAATGAGCGAGAAGAGACTATTCCTTATGATTGTATTTACAGCCATGTGACTTAGCCACACTCCATAAATGGAGCCAATTGGGTCACATGCTTGACCGGTCATGACCGGGTCAGCGCTTGACCTGACCCTTGACCTGGGTCAGGATGACCCCTCTGACCGGTCAGCGGAACCTGACCGGGGTCAGAGCCAACACTGCTGGGTGCACATCATCGGCTTCCTTGACCAAAGCAAACCCGACGAAACAGTCAACGACGTAGCCACGATGGCGATCTTTGGACAAGTCACGGTACGCGAGGATGCACCTATCCAGTGACCAGGCTAACCGGTGCTTAGATGTCTGGCTTCTCTGTGGGGAGTAAAGAGATGGGCAAGAAGCTCGACACGTTCGTGGCAGAACACAAGGTTAAGCCAGTGGTAGACCGAGTGTTCGGATGGAACGAGGCGATTGAAGCGTTCGACTATCAGTGGAAGGGGTCGCATTTTGGCAAGGTAGTGATCAAGGTCGAATAAATTCATGTAGGATCTTCGGCTGCGTAGTGCCAGAATAGGGAGTGCAATAATAATCTCCTTGGACAACGTGTGTTTGTTACGCCGATCAAGCTGTACAATATTTGCAGGGGCGTTTCGTCTGTCGTGTTTCCTTCGTTCTACTGTTCAGGCTAGCTGAGAGCATATTGCGATAGCACGGGAGGCTGCGGTGTCCCGTTGTTGGCCAAAACCACTCGTGCTTCCCCAGGCGAATGGGCATATAGGCTCATGCGCGCAAGCCTGGCACAACACGAGCATACAGTGTCGATCATGTCAAATCAAGCGCCAGCCAGGGAGCCAGAACACAAATAGTAATCAAGGTTGATATCACAGTCGCTTGTACAGAAGATGCGTGGTCGAGACAGAGTCAAAAACAGATTAGCACAAACAAACAACAAACAGGCGAGAAAGGGGTTTCCAAGGCGTGTACAAGTACAACAAGGGTGATTGAAGTTCCCGAGTGTGATGAAATGAGAGGTGAAGGGATGTCGCAAGGAGAGGGACATATACAGTTGGGGCGGAGGGGGGCAGGGACCGTCTAGCGGAACTCGAACACCGGGATAGTGCGTTCTGGTTGGTAGTGCAGCGTTAATTGTTGGTACCTGCATATCCAAGTTGTTAGTCGCACTCTGGCTATGCTGCTGGGGGCACGTACGGCTCAGAGTTTTGGTGGAAATAAAATCCGGTCATGGTGGCCGACATTCCCGACGTGCGTGTCGATGTCCCACGCCCCCCTCCACCCCAAGTGTCCCCGCTGTTGCTTCTAAACGAGCTCGAGTGGGCACGCGTTACGCGTGGGGATGGGGGTGATGTGGGTGCAGGCGGCTGGCGCGGACTGGGCGACAGGGGCGGGAACTCGTCGGTCGACTGCAGCACCTCGGGAGACATGGGTCCAGCCGAGCGGGTAGAGGCTGAGGACATTGTACGCGTTCGGGTAGGCGGGGGAGGCGCGGGTGTGGGCGCGGGTGCCGTTTGCTGAGATGGGATCGGGTGATAGGTCTGCACGGGCGACGTCGGTTCCCGAAACGGCGAATGCGTATGCACGGGCGACTCGGCCTGAGAGTTGAGCTGGACACAGACATAGTAGAAGCCTAGCCACAGTGCGGGGGAGAAGTAAGGTAATGAAAGCCACGTGTCTAGAGAGCACGTTACCATCGTAGCTGGCTCCACGGATGCCCCGAACTTGGTGGTCAGGGACGAGAAACCGCTCTTTCCAGCGCATAAAGACGAAGCCGCGCTCAGCTAGGGACTTTTGTCGGATGGTCAAACCCGGACGGCGCATCTCAGCTTTGATGCCTAGCGATCGATCGAGATTAAATGAACAGAGCGGGCGCTGTTTGGGGAGACGTACCCCGGAATGAATCAAAGCGCCCCCAGTGGGTAATGTCGTCTGTCTCGGAAGCGCCGTATCCCTGCGTGAGAAAGCCATATTTGGGACCTGTAGACTAGCGGTTAGGTGAAACCATGGCCCTGGTTGATGTCACTTGCCGATGATCTCTGCGTCAAAGTAGGTGGTGAGCTGGGGATGGTCGTCTGTGAGGTTTTCGATGGTGAGATAGCCGCAGAGCGTCGAGCCGGGAAAGTCGACGTTCTGGAGGCGGGCATTAATCACAGGCGAGCCATATGGGGAATTGCGAAGTCACACACCACGATGGTTACAGACACATTGTATGAATTTCGGCCGCTTTTCTGGATGCCCACAAAGGATGCGCCAGGGTAGAGGCAGTCCTGGCGGGTGTTCTTGAGCCTGAGTCTGGTGACGTCTGCAAACGGGTCAAGTTCTTGGTCGAACGCGGAGGGGTCCGGGCGGGTGGGTGGGGGAGTGCCGAGGGAGAGCGGCGGGGACGGAGAAGTGAGCGAGCGGGGGCGATGCTGCATGGCAACGGAATGGGGTGCGCGAGACGAGAGCGAGTGAGCGTCTAGCGCAAACACAGGGGGTTGGGTGCGCACGGGCGAGCGGGATGGGATGCAGAGAGGCGCAAGCACACCCGCACGGGTCGGACGAGCGTCGGGGGGCGGGGTGTGGGGGTGTCCAGACGACGCCGTCTCGCCGTCGGACTCGGCACTGGGCTCTTCGACCATCGGCTCGAGCGTGGACAGCCTGCGCATTCGGGCACCCGGCAGAATGGGCGGGTCGCTCAGGACACGCTCGTGGACGGAAACCCGCGTGCGCTCGGCACAGGCACTGCACACGACGCCGGGGCTGGTGCAGATGTCGTCGGGACCCATATGGCCGAGGGTGAAAACGAGTTCGACGGTGTCTGCGAGGGGGCCATGGCAGGTCGAGCACAATTTAATCTGTGGGGGAGGGGCCAGGACGGTGGCCTCGAACGGGTGTGCAGGGAGCACGGCGATGTTTTCGGTCGGCATCGCGCAGACGGCAGTTGACGACGAGGGCGGGTGCTGTATGGTGAGATGGCTGCAGCCGTCACGTGGCCAAGCAGCGCCAAACAGCTTCAGCTCGCCCGATGCTCTGAGATCCCCCTATCCACTAGCGCATTACTTTGTCTCAGCTGCTGGACAACGCGATCATCCTCGAGGTCCCCGGAGAGCTCACCACTCACCGCGTGCACGATTGCCTCTCTCGGCCACCGCCAGACCTGAGTTCCTGCCTCGCATTGACACTGGATCGTCGTCCATCCTTCAGATCTCAGCCACATCCCCATTCGTCTTGACCTCTTTGCTGTCCAGATCGTGCTGCCCGCTGTGACGCACGACGAGCTCGTGTCACATGGCGACGGACATGGCTAGCTCTCACGACCACTTGCATGTTTCGGCGGAGCTTGGGAGCTTCTCTCTGGTGCGTTCTGATTGCACTGCTCGTTGCGTTTTCTCAAAATTGTTGGGTCTCCACTTTGGTATCTTATCACTGCTTGTTTGGTCTGCCCTGGAGTCGCTACTCACACGCAATATCGTGCCACATCTAAGCCTAACTGCTCCAGCGCGCCCCAACCTCACCCAGCTCAAGCCCCAACTTGGATCCACGCACCGTTTCACCCAAACTTGTCGTTGGCCACCCGGCTCTAAGCGCGCCCCTTCTACCAAACGTGCATTCGTCACATAGACGAGTTGGATGAGCATCCGCAAATTCGTGTCCAGGGATACACTCTTTTGGGTTGTGCCAGGTCGGCGCCAGTCCAATGCGGCTCGCCCAACAATGCCCAGGAACACCCCAGGAAACCAAGTACCAGGTGTCGCATACAAAATATAACGATGATAGCACAAGATGCCACAACCCGTAGCAGATTTCGTCTTGTGCGCAAACTCTCGGGTCGATCCAGAGCCCAGCATGGACCCTTTTGATCGCACGCGCCCCAGTTGCATCAGTGGTATACTGTGGTATACCCTCGGCAACGACCAGAAGCTATTCAGAACGTCCAAGAGAAGAATGAAGCCCGGAGGAATGCGGTGCAGCCATATACACAATAGGCCTTCGAATCCCCAACATTCCATGCTCATCTTACGCAACCCCTTCGATCATGTTCTCGCTTGGGTTTGAATACATGTATGCTATTTTTCTGCATTGGTACATCACACGCCCTAACGCGTAAGGTGGTAGTCGTCCACCTTGAGCAGCAATGCAACCGTCTCAGTAGCCAGCTCGATTGCGCTCGTCGACACTAACAACGGCTGCACTACATCCTCCTCTAAAATATTCGAGATAAGACCCTGTACGACACGTTAGCGCACGCCAACCGACACACCCAACTACCCACCTTGCGCACGTTGATCCCGGCGTTCTTCTCGCCCAAAGCGTGCCGGTTCCGTAGCTCGGTGACAATCGCGATTGGGTTCAGCCCTGCGTTCTCTGCAAGTGTCGTGGGTATCACCTCGAGTGCGTCGGCGTACGCCTGGAAGCAGTACGACTCCATCCCCTTGAGCGTCTGTGCATACTGGGACAGCAACCGCGAAACATGAATTTCGGGCGCTCCACCTCCGGCAATCAGAGCCCTGGGCAAACAGCATACCGATCAGAAGTGACCGAGGGTGGAACCAATGACGATCGACGCTCACCGCTTCTTGACCAGACACCGGACCACGCATAGCGCGTCATGCATGCTGCGTTCCGACTCTTCGAGCACGAGCGAGTTGGCGCCCATGCAGAGCACAGACACCGTCCGGCCCTGGTTCTTGATGCCTGTGATCTTGACGACGCGCGCGCCGGCCGTTTCTGTCTCGTCCACGAGGTCCGCGTATCCCAGTTTGTCCTCTGTAAACCCATCGATATCGGCGATGGGCTTACACCCCGTGCTCTTGGCCAGAAACTCGATCTCGTCCCGCTCGATCTCCTTGATGACCATGATCTTTAGCTTGGACAAGAAGTGCAGCGACATTTCGTTGGTCGCGTCGCGAAGGATCGACTTTTGGATAAGGAGAACGTTGCATCCCGTCTTCTTGATCTTCTTGCACATATTGAGCAGATACTGTCTCTCTTCCTTGAGAATCTTATCCATCTGGCGATAGTCGTTTACCACGACCGTGTTATCCATCTTAAAATAGACCCATTCAGTACCCTCCCCCAAACGCAACATCAAGCTTACATCTGGCTTCGGGGCGCTCAGTTGGAACTGCACCAGCGCAATCCTGGCCTTTTCCATTCGCGTCGGTCCCCCAGCGGTTACGACCACATTCTGATTCAGAACCACACCCTCGACGAGCTCTGTATCCTCGATCGTGCCCCCAACCTTCTTGACTATCCGGATATCACGAAGGTCCACGTTGGCAGATGTGGGTGTGATCAGCCGCGTTACGGCTGACACCGCGATTGGAGCGAGCAAGGACGAATACTGCGACACGATCTGTGCAAAATCGGTGTGGTGAGTGAGACTTTGGCTGGATTGGGAAGACCGAGAGGCACACCTTGGAGTTTAACGATGTGCTCGCAGCACGTAGTAAGCTGGCCTTGTCTTTCAGGTCGACGGGTGTGGAGATGTCGGTCAGGTATTCGACAGCTTTGGTCGATGCCCGGAGGAAGGACTCGGCGATGATTGTGGGGTGCATTCCTAACGTCGAGACCACACGTTAATCAAGCATCGTGGCACTGTGGGATGGCTGACCTTTTGCGAGCATCTTCTCGGCAGCGCCTAGTAAGCTTCCAGCCAGCACGACCACAGTCGTTGTTCCATCCCCGGCTTCTATGTCTTGTGCCGCGGAGAGTTCTACCAACTGAGGTGGAGTTGGCACCCGCGCTGGTGGTAACTTTCGGGGTGGCTCACCATTTTGGCTGCGGGGTGCAAAACTGCGATATGCTTTAGGATCGTAGCCCCATCGTTGGTAATAATCACCTCTCCTTGGGCAGTTTGGATCTGGGGTGCACGTTTCGTCAATAGGCGTTAATAGGCGTTAATTAGCCAGGTTGTACTTGCCATTTTGTCCATACCCTTGGGGCCCAAAGATGTCCTCACAACGTCCCCGATAGCTGCGCAGAAAGTCAGCAACCAGTTGACCCCACTTTAATTTCCTCGACCTTTTGCAGCGGTCATGTTAGACAGCCTGACTTCCATTGGCTTGCCCTGAGACCACAAAGATTTAGTAATTAATCTTTTATTTCCTCCCGACGTACTTTGTCATTAAAGGCCTTGTTCGAGTTAGCGCCGGCCTTGGCCGTCGAGGGTGCTACATTTTCGGATGCCATGGGGATTCGTTGTGGAGTGGTGGAGGATGGATCCAGGAGTAATATTTGAGACGCGTCTGACGCGGTTGTTCAGGGCCGGTGTGAAGGTATTTGAGCGAGCGCCGAGCTGTTCTTGTCGACGATCATCCATCTCGAGCTGTCATATTCGCCGAGTACAACTTATCTAGTATGTTGACTTCCAATGCTATACGAGGTTCGTGTCTTATACTTTGTTATAGACATGTCAACTCCACATGCCCGAAACATCGTCCGAAAGCTCCTAAGCGAAGGTCGGAAATTGCGGATACAGGAGATATATAAACGTGGCCTAGAAGAGTTTCCTGCTACACCCTTTCCCGAACCTCTACCGCCCAAGCAAATTGTAGGAAAGAAGGGTATATTAAAGCCTACACCTCCTCAAGCACCCCATCCCCGACACCCATTCCACTCACGATCGTAAGTCTCATGCGTAGCTTAATTTTTGCTACTGACGCCCTGTCGTGTAGTTATCTCAAAGGGGTCGTTCTCCCCGATCTCGCAGCCTCGAGAGAAGTCGAAAAGGTTCACGTCGTGGTAGAAAATACAGGAGAAATTCAAACTAGAAAGCACCCGACAAAATCCAAAGAGGCGATTAAAACTGGAAAGCAAGATCTCTGGGTCTGGCGTCTCATTGGCCCGCAGGCGGGGGAGGCCGGTCCGAAGCTGGAGGAAGAACCCGAGGTGGACACCGTGGGCTGGCACCAGGAGAACCAGATCTACCCTCGCCCCAAGAACCCCGAGGAGTCGGTAAATAGGGGGGATCCGTATGGTGCCGCACGTTTAACTCATTTGAATAAGAGGAGGCAAAATGCGCGACCAGAGAAAATTAGCCTGGAGTCGCAGTAAGTGGTTTCGTTCGTTCGTTTGGGCCGCCGATATTGACTTGGTACCAGATGGATTAAAAGTATTGCTGCTGCTCGTGCAGAAGGCGAACAAACGGTGCAAAAGCATCAGGAATAAAGCTTTGAGCTTGTATTAACCAAACCCTTCAACAAAGCCCATTTGGGGTAATTGTTTAAATATTCATGCCGATCTAATCGCATGTGTAATTGTGATTCCATCTCCCGATTTGACTCGCCCCTCATCTGGAAATATTTGTTTTGCCCGCATGACTCGAGTTAAACTCGACCACGAGAACACTAGCCTTCCACCCTACCATAACCTTGCCTGGCCAGCCTATCTACGATGCCGATGCTGTGGGTACATATATGAATCTACCGTTCCGTGCTCATGCCTCCCTGCAGGAAAGATCCCTCTGTCAAGTATAGGCCGTACACGCCTCTGAACCTTCACGATCGGACATGGCCTTCAAAAACGATCACCAAGCCCCCAATTTGGTTGTCTACCGACCTGCGAGATGGTAACCAAGCATTGGCGAGCCCCATGTCGATCCAGCAAAAGACCCAGTTCTTCCAACAAATCGTCAAATGCGGCTTGAAAGAGGTCGAGGTTTCGTACCCTGCTGCTAGCGAAACGGACTTTCAGTTCACGCGCAACCTGATTGAAGGGGGTTTGATTCCCGACGACGTATGGATCCAGGTGAGTACACTATGAATGCCGACCAAAAGCTAATCGGCTAATACTTGCCAGGTTTTGACTCCTGCTCGTGCTGATCTTATTACCCGAACCTTTGAATCCCTAGCAGGGGCTAAAAAGGCGATTCTACACATGTACAACGCATGCTGCCCGTGCTTTCGTGACGTCGTATTCCGCAACTCGCAAGACGAGACCATCGAGCTTGCGGTCACCCATACCAAGCTTGTTCGAAAGCTCGCTGACGAGTACTCGGCAAAATATGGAACTCAGTTCAAGTACGAGTATAGTCCGGAGACTTTCTCGCAGACCGAACCCGATTTTGCGGTGCGAGTATGCGAGGAAGTGAAAAAGGCGTGGGGCAAGGCCGGACTGGGAGACGAACGGATTATTTTCAATCTGCCGGCCACCGTGGAGATTGCGACTCCCAACCACTATGCGGACCAGGTGAGCCACCATTTTTCTGCTCCGATGTGATAGTCAATAACAAGGTTACTAGATCGAACTCTTTGGCCGGAATATTTCTGAGCGAGAAAAGGTCATCATCAGCCTGCACCCTCACAACGATCGAGGAACGGCTGTGGCAGCTGCCGAGCTTGCGATGATGGCCGGAGCCGACCGTGTCGAAGGCACTCTCCTCGGAAACGGCGAACGTACCGGGAACGTAGACATCGTTACCCTTGCTCTCAATCAGTACAGCCAGGGAGTCTCGCCCGGTCTCGACTTCGGTGATATTCAGGGTGTAATCGACACCGTAACCGCATGCACTGAGCTTCCTGTCCACCCTCGACATCCGTATGCTGGCGAGCTCGTCTACACCGCCTTCTCTGGCTCCCACCAGGATGCGATCAAGAAAGGCTTCGAGGCGCAGGCCGTGCGCCACGCCCGAGACATCAAAACTGGCAATATGCTATACTGGGAAATCCCCTATCTCCCCATCGACCCTGCGGACCTTGGCTGCACGTACGAAGCTGTCATCCGTGTCAACTCCCAGTCCGGCAAGGGCGGCATTGCGTACCTGGTCAAACAGGCGCTCCTCCTCGATCTGCCCCGCCGCATGCAGGTATCTTTCTACCAAGTTATCCAGGTGTTGTCGGAGAAGACCGGCAAGGAAATAACTATGGAAGACATCGTATCTGCGTTCAAAAAGACTTACCGCTTTGGCGGAGGGGTGCACGAAGGCCGCTTGGTCCTCAAGTCCTTCACGTTGTCTGAAGTGCCTACATCCAGACCGGCTTCCCCTAGCAAAGACGAGGGCCCGGAGTCTAGCCGCCGCTTTGATGGCAAGCTCACGGTTGACGGTGCCGTCCGCTTGATTCGAGGCGAGGGTAATGGGCCTCTGTCAGCCTTGCTTGATGCCCTTCGCGGCCACTTGGACATTGATCTTTCCGTGAGGGAATACTCCGAGCACTCTATTGGCGAAGGAACTTCCGTTAAAGCCGCGTCCTACATCGAGCTCGTCAAGCCCGGTACAGCCTCGAATGATAAGACGACTGGAGGGTACTGGGGCGTTGGGATTGACGCAAATATTGCGGCGTCGGCTCTTCGCGCGGTTATCAGTGCAGCGAACAACGCATTGGGTAGCGACCCCGTCAGCCCAGCCAGGGCACACATCGTCGAGAGCGAGGCAGATATCTCTGCCGCGGTCGCTGAGAGCTTGTCTCTGGACCTCCCACGACACTTGCAGACGGCGTTCTTGAAGGTCGTGCAGCTGAACACAACCTCGACCGACGGTGCCATCTCTCTCGACGGACTCATTTCGCTATTCCGCAAGACTTACGAATACGACCAAGCCTCCCAAGGGCCATTTACGTTGCGCGAGTTTGCGCTCCATAACCTAGACGCACACACGAGGAGGTTCGAGGGTGTGGTGTCGGTCGCTGGAAAAGATGAGAAGATCTCGGGCGAGGGCAACGGACCATTGTCTGCTTTCCTTGCCGCTCTGCATACCCGCCTTAGCAAGAACGCGCGAACGCCAGAGACGCCCGGTGCACTATTGCATGGGACCATCGAGATTCGAGAGTTTGCGCAGCACTCGATCGGAAGTGGGTCCGAGGTCAAGGCTGCCTCGTACGTGTTGCTCGGTATGGATGCCGCGTCGAGCCGGCGTACGGCGTGGGGAATCGGCGTGGACGCGGATATTGCTGTGAGTGGGTTGAGGGCAGTGTTGAGTTCCTTGTGCGGACTGTACAAGGAGACTCCTAAAAGCTCTTAAGCAGCTTCCATCTGATTGAAATGTATTTAAATTTGTGCAAACTCAGGATTGCTCACTGCATGCGTATGGTTGAGTAAAGCAACAGCGTAACGTAACGTGGTGTAGCGGCGGCCTTGTCAGGTGATTGATAAACAAGAACATACAAGTTGCCGCGTTCCGACTCGCTCGACCATTCGCGAAACGCGGAACTTGATTTACGCTCCCCAACTAAACCACCGCTGGCAAGATTCTTGCAAGTTCGAATAAAGGTGTGTTTACACGTAATTCTTCAGAACTCCCTAATCCATTTTATCCTCTCGCAGACGTCAAGCTCCCACAAGCCACATGTCTCCCCCAGGGCCTTTCGTTCAGCCGGGTGATACTCTCGAAGGTTTCCTGAGGTACTTCTGGCAATCCCAGATCTCCACCGCAGAACGCGAGGATCCGGACTTCAAGCACCCACCTCTGCCATTGGCCAGAATCAAGAAGGTTATGAAGAGCGACCCGGACGTGAAAGTGAGCATAGACATATGTCAAAGTGCCCTTGCCTAAAACCTTTTCGTAGATGATCTCAGCAGATGGTATGTAACCTCAGCACTTTGTCACCCTAAGCCTTTCTCATCACTGGCAACAGCGCCAATTCTGTTTTCCAAGGCCTGCGAAAGTATGTGCTTCTTCTCGCTTCTTGGCCAGCCGTACTTATAACTCTGCGATCCTCAGTCTTCATCTCCGAAGTCACAGCCCGTGCTTACCTGGTCGCTGAGCAACACAAACGCCGCACGCTCGCCAAGGCAGACGTTGCACGGGCGCTAAGCAAGAGCGACCAGTTCGACTTTTTGATCGATATTGTTCCCCGCGAAGAGGGTGCAAAGAGAAGTACGCGTGGTGGTACAGGTCGCAATGACGCCAAGCCTCCAACGGCTGGAGAGAGCAGTACGGCAGGGGAGATAACCGCAGCGAGGGCTCCCGTTGTTGCAAACGCGGGCCAAGCCGAAGGTTTGATCGCAGAGGTACGTGGCTTGGGGATTTCGGGAAGTTGTGACTGAGAACTTTTGGTAAATTAGGGGCAAGTTGCTCGAGACCTTTTGGCGCAACCAATTCCTGGATACCCGGTTCCTGCCAGTGTTGGCGTAGGTCAACCTCGCTACGCTCATCACACAAAGCTGATCCTGGCTGTTAGTTCCCCTATCCACCTACAGGCTCACACAACCAATAAGACTATACCGACCATACAAATTCCTAGCAATATACGGGACAGTGTACACTAGTGTAACATAACAACCTCTCGGCATGGGGAAATTACATAATTAAAATGCACAGTATCTTTAGGTTCATTCCACATCCTTAGGTTCACTCAGCATGTGTAGTATGCCGAAGGGCAAAATACTCACCTAAATTAAATTAACCTAGTGTAAGCTTACGCCTCCGGCTTCGTATTGCCTCCTTTGCTTGGGAGAGGATGCCCTTCCAGCTTCTCGTTGACGAGCGGCTCTCTGACCGCTCTGGTTCATGGTATGCTTGGCAGGGAGACGTACGAGTCCAAGAGGATGGTGTTACGTCGTCATCCCAAGCCGAGGATGTCCCCAGCGGGTCCTCGCTCGTTCCCAGTGTGGAATGTATTGAAACGCCAGGTTGCAGACTCGAATTCGAGGATAGTGAGGTAAAGTAAGGATTAGGTAATTTACGTCCTCTGACGAATTCGAAGGGTGGATTAGCAAGTCCCATAGTGTGTATTGATTGATACAACAGGGGAGGGGGGGGTAGGATTCCAGGGCAGGAGGGAGGGCTAGAAGTATAATGGGTTACTGGAGCAGCCGAGACCGAGGTTTTAAACCCCCACATAATCGCTGAAGCGTCATCCTGGCAATTGCGGTGCAAATACATTCGCGGCTCCTGTTGCGGTGCAGCCCTCGCCCGTGCGGGCCAAGGCGTTTCCCCTGCTGCAGCAGCCGACTAATACATACTCGGCACCATCACCGGCCCATCCAATCCCGCGCCCCAAAAATAATATCATATATGGCACGTGACAGTTTCAGACCGACTTCGCCGGATGCAAAAGGATTGACTCCCCTCCTCTGAACTCGACCGCATACAACCATCATGGCGAGCAAGAGTGTCACCTTCTTGCCAACCTCAAGTCCTTTTGCCTATGCAATCCTTGGTATATCAGCCTTTCTTGGAATCCCGTATTCTTTCAATGTCGAGCAGACCGAGGGCGTTATCTTGACTGTGGACGGAGTGACTAGCACAAACCCCGTTGACGCTCTTCACCGGCTTGCCGATAGCGCCGGTCGCGCGGGCGACTCCCAAACAGTAAGCCCGGCGTGGCGCTTTAATAATTGTATTGACCAGTGTGGCAGAGCACCCAATTCCATGATCTCGCGGCGGTGTTACCATCCAAAACGGCGTTCGCGGACCTGGCGCCCGCGATTGACATCATCGATGATCATCTGGCTTACCGGACATTCATCGCCGGCCATGCTTTGACCGCTGTTGATTGGGCCGTATGGGGAGCTCTCAAAGGTGTGTGCACGGACATTCGTGGCTCAAGGTGCGACTCATGACCCTGGAATATATAGCGAGCATCCAAGCTGTAGGAGTACTCAAACGAGGAGCTCACCCACATGTGCAGCGTTGGATGAGCTACATTGAATCCCTTCCTTCGACCCAAGAGGCGCTGGCTGCGTTGGTTGAGGCCAAGTCTAAGAAGGTGATGCTCAATCTAACCCATGGGGCCTAATATCCTGAGGCTGCGTGCGTATAGGGACAAGGTACCAAGACTGCAGCTTCGTTTATGATGGGCCTACCGGGTGCCGTTAAAGGGCAGGTGGTTACTAGGTTCCCGCCCGAGCCCAGTGGTTATCTGCACATCGGCCACGCAAAGGCGGCGATGCTGAACCAGTACTTCGCCAAGATGTACGAGGGCAAGTTGATCGTCCGCTTTGATGACACAAATCCTTCCAAGGAGAGGGTGAGTCATGCACCAGCTTACCGTTCTGAGATCAAGTATAAATCTATCCCATTCTAGGCCGAGTTTGAGGAGACAATTCTTGAGGATCTGGCGCTCCTGGAGATCAAGCCCGACGTTCTGACTCATACCTCTGATTATTTCGACAAACTGTACGAGTATGGGGTGCAGTTGTTGAAGGCTGGAAAAGGTTACGCGGATGATACCGGCGTCGAGCAGGTTCGTCTACGCTTCTGGGGCTGTGACTGTGGGGTCTAAGCGCGATGTTTTAGATGCGCGAGGAGCGGACCAACGGAATTGCCTCAAAAAACCGTGACGCCCCTGTGGAGGACAACCTCAAACGTTTCGAGGAGATGAAATCTGGCAGTGCAGAGGGTGCACGATGGTGTCTGCGTGCCAAGATTAGTGTCGACGACCCAAACAAGGCGCTCCGCGATCCAGTGGTCTACAGGTGTAATGCAACACCGCATCACCGTACTGGGCAAGTGCTCTCTCCAGTCAGCCTCAACTATTAAAACTAAAGTATTCGTAGTGACAAATGGACGGTATACCCGACCTACGATTTTGCATGCCCGATTGTCGATTCGATCGAGGGTGTTACGCACGCACTGAGGACAAACGAGTATCGCGACCGAAATCCCCAGTATGCGTGGATGATTGAGGCTCTTGGTCTACGCAAAGTTGCTGTTTGGGATTTTAGGTGAGACTCTCCTACTCTATTGAGTAGTTTGCCTGACATTGACTCTCACAGCCGCGTCAATTTTGTGTACACCTTGTTGTCCAAGCGAAAATTGCATTGGTTCGTTGATGAGAAACTCGTCAAAGGATGGGATGACCCTCGTTTCCCAACCGTGCGTGGTATGCCAGTGTCTCACCAAATGTGCATAAACACGGTATTTACGTGCCAACCCCCAAGGTATTCGCCGTCGAGGAATGACTGTCGAGGCGCTTCGTCAGTTCATGCTTGCTCAAGGTCCATCTCAGGCGCAGCTGATGCTCGAGTGGGACTCATTCTGGGCGCTCAACAAAAAGGTTATTGACCCAATTGCCCCTCGTCATTGGGCAATTGCCAAGGAGGGCGTGTAAGTACTCCTAATGACGTTTCCGAGACAAGGCTAGGATTAACGGGGTTTAAAGGGTGACAGCTACTATTAATGGGGCTGTGGGGGAGGTGAAGGAGGTGCCTTTGCACAAGAAGAACCCCGACGTTGGTACTAAGAAGACCGTATATGCGAAGAATGTCATTATGGAGAAGGAGGATGTATATTCATTTGAGGATAACGAGGAGGTGTGCCAGCCATCAACAAACTGATGCATCGAGCACTAACCAGTTATGTAGGTCACATTGATGGACTGGGGTAACGCCATCCTCAAATCCAAAAGCCCTGGTGCATTAGAATTCGATCTTCATCTCGAGGGGGACTTCAAAAAGACCAAGAAAAAGATCACCTGGCTTGCCCTTCCCACTCCAGAGCACAGACTCGTCCATGCCACGCTCCTCGACTATGACTATCTCATCACCAAAAAGAAACTCGACGAGGACGACGATGTCGCAGACTTTGTCACCCCCACCACCGAGTTCCGCACAGAGTGTTGGGCTGACGCGAACATCACTAACCTCAAGAAGGGGGATATTATGCAGTTCGAGCGGAAGGGATACTATATTGTCGATGGGATATATGACGATCCTGAGAGCCATGTGAGCGGTGCCAAACGGATGGAGTTTGTCAAGATTCCAGACGGACGCGCTGCAGGATTGGCGAGTAAGGCGGGCCCAGAGGATGTGGCGCCCAAACCGAAGAAGGAGAAGCCGGCGGGGGGCGGTGGGAGCTTTGGAAAGCCTACGCGTGGACAAGGTGCGACGACCTCGAGCCAGGCCGGGTCCGCACCCATGCTGATACAGACGGCATCCAAGGCGCATCCTGAGACCCAGGTCGTTTTGTCTGAGGGAAGCACCGGGTATAGCATTCCGATCACGACTAAGATGTACTCGGTGTCCAAAGTGGGAGGAGAAGGGTCTATCAGTGCTCCAGTGGATACAAAGATGTATACTGTGAAAAGCGTTTATGACGTGTAGAGTGTTGTCCTAATAATTGCATGCATTGAAAATTTGTTTACTGAAACAGCAGTACATACAAACACACAAATTTCTGGTAGATGATACAAAGACAGTCGCATATATGCGCCCCGAATGAATGAGAGACCCCGGGTAATGTTCACTCCGAGGTCAATACAGTACCACAGTACCACTCGGACCTCCACATCGGTCGGGCTTACCACCTCCACATGGAACCTCCACCTCCACCTCCTCCGCTCTGATCTCGGGCATGTACCATTATGTCATGCCATAGGCGCCAGACTGGGAGCCCTCATAGTCCCCGTGTCGCCCCTCGCGAAGTCCTTTGCGATCGTCAACATCTCCCTAAAGTCGACCTCTGCAAACTTGTTGTTCTGCTCCTCGAGGTCTACGATGCGTGCTGAGCCACTGCCGGTGTTCCCGAACCCGTACTGCGGCATGCCGTCTATTCCGATTGCATCCACGTTGTCGACAACCGACGGGTCGTTCTGGAGACCAAGCTGACTTGAACTTGATCCTGTGCCTGTATCTTGCCCACTCGCTGCAGCCTGAGCCTGCATCTGCAAGTTCGATATATGCGAAGCGCACGCGGCGACACCTGGCTTGAGCATGTCGACGAGGACCAGAGCGAGCCAGTAGTAGGGCAAGGCGTCGTTGACAAACACCGGCTCCTTCAGGTGGGCAACAGTGTCTACAGTGGAGGCAAAGAACGCTGTAGTCGTGCTATTGGACGAGGCTGGGGAGGGAGCATTGAGATTGGGGCTATCTGCGGCTGGGGACGCTGAGCTTGTGCTGGAAACTGAGGGTGACGTGACTTGGGGTGCAGTGAGGAGCATACAGAGAGGATCAAGGTCCCAGCCCTCGCGCCACTGTTAGACGGGTAAGCTTCGTGCAAGCTAACGCTGGGTGGATTGAACGTGCCTTGGCTAGCGCTCCCATGTAAGCTGACACCACCAAATCATGATCCACGGAGCCTCCGCTGATAGCCATCAACCCGTTTGTGACCCAGTACTGGGTCACAAACCCGCCCTTCGGCTTTCCTTGACCGAATTCAATAAGCCCGCGCAAGATGGTCATCACGATCACCGCCCTTGCAAACGGGCCGAGCCTGACGCCCGTTATCGCATCAGGCCTACCATCCATTGCAGGATTGCTGAAGCCAAACACAGATTGCATCGCCATATCAAGCGTAAGCCCATCGGCCTGGTATCCCCCTGCTTCAGCCAACGCTGCCCATTCACCCTCGGTCCGTGCGCTCCACATCGATTCAGATGCAGGCACTGCCAAGTGGAGTGTATCGCGCGGGGATATGAGCGACGGGATGCCCGCTTCAAAACAGGCGATGGTGTCGAGGATATATATGAACCATGCACAACGGCGGGATGTTTCATGGCGGACCCATTTATGCCAACGTGAGTTGAGGGTGGAGTCTGCGGGGACAGAGAGGCGAGAGGCGTAGTCGGCAGAAGGGAGGAACAGGCCAGATTTGCGTACCACCTGTAATGATCTGGTCAATATATTCGTTTAGATTCATAATAGCCCATCTCTCACCTTGACGACAGTTCCAAGGAACAGGTGTCCTATGATTCGTTCGGACGGGTCTTCAGACAGGAATGCAGGCGTATTGTATAGCAGCAAGCTTTGTATAATCGATACCTGGTCACATAACGGTAACTTGGCACTCTGGCGGACAAATGTCTTGACTAGCATGTCAACTTTCTGCGGCATTAAATGACGTTAAGCTCTTGATTTCATCCAAGTATTGAGCGAACCCACCTCCGTTCTTACGATACCTTGCACCCCATCCCAAGGCGCCCCAGGAATTTTGACTGAGAACGACTGGCCCCCGAGGCCTTTCAGCTTGTATTCTTCAGGATTTAGGCCTCCAACCGTGCACATAGCAAAGGCAAGCCAGTGCGGCGCCTCGGAAAGCTTGAAAGTAGCTTGGTGCACCAACGGGAAACGAACAAGATGCTCCGAAAGTGTCCGGGCAGCAAACTTGGAAAGGCGAGTGAGAGGCGGCAAGAGCCAGTGTGGGATTGTATAGCATCCAGCAAAAAGCCCGGGTGGTATGCTAAAATAACGCTATGCGTTAGTCGCATAGACAAGAGACATGCGTGAAAGCATGCGTACAAGAATCTGTCTGAGGAATCTAAGGCTTCGCCACGTTTCGCGTTGACAAATCGATACTCTGCGTTTAGCGTACTCCTCTCTGGGGAGAGTAGATCTGCTTCGAGTTGTTCAGCGGCAATAGCGTCCCCAAGTAGGTAAGACTCCAAGAGGGGATCAACAGGATCATCCGCGTTTGCCATGCCGCCTCGAACTGTCTCGTCGCTCCCGTCTCCACTTTGACTTGAGCTATGAGACCGTCGTTGAGGGAAAGCGTACCAGTTTCCAAATTGAGTGACCTCCGAGCCTGACTTGGGAAGGATAGCATCTGTGTTGAACATTGAAAGAGGGGGAAGTAATGCCCACGCCGGTACCAAGCTCCCTCCAGTGAACGAAGACGGAGAGGGGGCATCGAGAGAGATAAGCGATTGATTGTCTGGGGTAGTCCTCATGAGCGAGGTCATGTTGCTCGAAGATTCACCAGGGAATATAGCGGATACGTCGGTTGATGGGTCTACAGACGAAGGGGGCGAAGGCCCATGCACCAGCCGAGCCGACATTTGCATATTCAGCGAGGTAAGTTCAGGAGGCAGGCTTGCCTCTGGGGAGCTCAACGGGTCATCCTATTGCATACAAGTCAGCACCTGTCCGAGCCCCCAGACAGCGCGATCTCACTTGTCTTGATTTGCCCTGAGCGCGCTTCGTCAGCCCAGCTGCCTTGAGCTTCGCGCGGCCAGAGGTGATGGAGGGCGTTGGCATTGTCCCCCCTTCCGCCTGCGAATCAACCATGGCGTTTGCCTCTCGGATGGCTTCAGCCTCTGGGTGACAACGGCGACGGTGTCTCAGTAAGACATCACTGTCAGCGTAAGCCCCGGCACAAGATGAATGGTCAGTAAGAATAGCCCCAAAGGAATGGCAAGCTATACACATACCTCCTAGCAAAACTTTTCATGCATTCTTCACATTGGAATGGACGTGTCTCTGTGTGCTTGCGTTCGTGACCTGTGGGCAGGGCAAACGATCAATCTAGGCTCAGCCTGCTGTCACTGAGAAACCGCAACGCACGTCTGAGATATTCCATCCGCGAGTAGGTCGCAGAACATTCGGAACAGGTAAAGACGGGCTTTGAGCCCGATGCAGCTTGCATAGTTGTTACTGACATATTAAAGCGAGGACAGTAGGGGGAACAAGAAAGGTATCCTCCAGTTGTGGTGGTCCAGCGGAAATCCTTATTCAATTTGGCGGGGCCGCCAGGTGCGTCACAGACCACAACAACTCCACACAGTGAGTCACACCTCGGTCAGGGACTACCGCTGCAGATACGAGGCTGAGACAACCCCCACTCGACACTTCGCTCAATGCGACTCTGTGGGTGTCTCCAGCGCTCTGCGACAGCGGATACCATCGCTGAAACTCGACTCGGTGACAGCGAGGTGATTGCACAACGCGTATCTTGCCGAGGATCTAAGCATCCGGCGACTTTGACTAATGACGGTCACATCATGCAAAGCCAAGTCACCATTATCATAAGTCTACATATCAGCTGGCCGCCATTCCAGAACAGCAAACGTGATATAAAAAAGAGAAAAACAACAAACATGGGTATGCGAACAAATGCGTGAGCTGTGCGTTGTACGATGCAAGTGTAATAAAACAATCAAAGTTCATTAGCGAATCGCGCGGGAATCGTCGTTAGATAGGCGTTCTACAAGCGGTTTCATAGTCACTCAGGAGCATTTGTCATAGAGGCTGTTGCGCGGGAATGTAAAGTTTGCAGCGGCCCAGGTCGTGATGTTAGGGTTGGTATATGCAATGATATGCCTAGTGCGATCGATCAGTATCAGAGGTTAAAAGAGGACGCCGCGTGAGAACGGCAAAGACGGAAATGACGCGAAGGACTCATGCCAACACAACAAGAACAAAGGAAGAAAAGGAATGGACAGGGAACAAAACTCACTTATTGATGTAGTCAGCCGTAGGGTAATCACGCGGGTCACACCCAACGTTTTCGTGACCAGCACGCTGGTAAACACGAACATAATCGACAAGCATAGTCGCGGGGAATTTTATGTTCTTGAAGTCGATAGCTTGGAAGCTAGGTGACAGACCCAGGTTCAGGATGATGTACTACACAGCTGGTTGTTAGCCCGCAGCAACTCCAAGTGACATACGTAACGCACCAGAGGTTCCTCAGAGATAATCCTATCAGAAATCTGTGTCACGCTATCCGCTCCAATAGCACTCGCTGCGGACGTCCACATTTCTTTGCCATCCAACGTCCAAGTCACGTACCCTTCGCTCCGCTTTTTACGATTACTCCAGTACTCGAAGCCGTACTTTCCATACCCGCCTCCTCCGAGAACGTAGTTGCTCGAGTTTGTATCGCTTACGCAGGAAACGCACTGTTGGTACGGCCCACCCTTGTATGTGTTGAGCATCGTGACGTCGTTGTTGTACAGAACTGTCGCAGGCGTGGTATTCAAAAACTGGTACTGGTAATTGAACGGCGCAATTTGCAAGGACTGCGAAACCTCGCCCTTCCGGTGCCAAACATCGATTTGAGCCTCGATAATATCGATCTCGGGCGCTCCCCGTCCGCGTGAAACGTCGGGGCCGGGGTGGTCCGATCCCGGACACGTGCAAGCCGACAGGCGTTGGCCAGGCAATGAGGATATGCCAGCATCATAGCTAGCCTTGGGCGTGTTATCCGGGTTGAGTTGTTGGGGAAAGGTGCCCAAGTCGCACGAGTCGTAGCTATAAGGCCAGGTACCCTCAGTTGTGGCACCATAGCCTGCGCGTCCGAGATTGCCCATAGTCCAAGCACCGGGCCAGAAGCCAGGCGTTTGAGCATCGCCAGGAAGAGAGATAGCAACCTCGATGTAGCCGGTAGTAAAACAGAATTTGTTCCATGTTTGAATCATGCCGGACCGCCAGTTCAGGTCGTGATTACGGACCTCTTCCATAGTAATTACGAGGGCGCCATTCTTGGTAGTCAGCTGAGCTGCGGGAAGATTTAGCGAGCATCACGTTGGAGCAGGAATCAAATTACCTGGATCATACCACTCCAAGTCCCCAGTTGGCCAATAATGGTAGTCCATGGCCTCCCAAAATGGATCATCGCCTGGATAAAAGGTGCGGCCCTCGGTCTCAAACTCGTCACTGAAGACCAGATTGTACTTTTGGCCGTCAAACCCGGTGCGAGTCTTGGCGTCCCCAGGCGTGTCCTTGTCGATCAGGCTCGGCAAGTTCGGCAAGTCGGGGACTTGGCCAGTAGCATTGATCCCACCCAGATTGTAACCTCCCCTGTAAATTGGCCGTTTGTAGAACTGGACGATGACAGGGTACCCAGCGAAAAGCACAATGAGGCCGAAGCAAAGGATAACGATCATCCCGACATTCATCCATCCTCGGGCGCTGAAAAGATCCCATTGGCGATCAAGCCGGCGCAAAGCGGCGGGAGATGGGTTGTGAAGCTCGTCATCTAATTCAGGATCTTTCGTGTCGTAGAGGTACACGCCGGCAGTGGTGGAGGTGGCACCGGCAGGGGCTTGGGCAGGCTGTCGAGTGGACTGCTGACGCGAAGGCGCGGGCTTCTCCCGGCCCTCGTGCGAATGACTAGATTGTGACGGTGTATGTGTAAAGCGCGAGACCGAACCCTGCCGCCGATGCCCTTGCGCCTCGCGCGGCTGTGGAGCTGGAGCAGGTGCAGGACTATGTTCGTACTATGGCATTGATAACACGTGTGAGCAAGCCATCCACGTTCCACCAGCATGCTGCGGACGCTCACTGAATAAGGACCATACGCCCCTCCAATCGCGCCTGTCGCGACCGCCTGAGTTGTCTCCGTCCGTGGATAATCTACAGACGACTGGCTACGCACATGGCTATACCGCTGACGCGATCCCGAGGGTGCTCGCCCGACGAGAGGAGTAGACGAAGACGGAATTGGAGCTGGAGAAGTCGATGGCTGGATGTGGGAGGCACGGTTGTATGCGCGAGCTCCGCGGGGGCTCGTACTCGCCACTGGGGCATAAGTGTTATCGTTAGCCCGCGACTTTTGCAGTCTGCGGTCAGACATCGTGTGTGCGTGTTCGTAGTCTGGTCGTGGCCAGGACTCTCGTCCAACAAAACTATACACGTGACGAGCCGAGCACAGCCAGGAAACAGTAATGGTAACGTCATAAGGAACTCGAATTTCTTGCCACCGCACTGACCACTAGCCACCCTGTTCCACGCGTCCACGCCTCAACTGCTAACCGCCAAAGTTCCATTGTGGAATGCGCAGCATCCGTGGACCACTCTGCCGCCAAGCTCCAGACCTTAGTGGGTTCAGCTAAGGTTAGTAAGTTCGTTCGGAGCTACGACACTTTCAATTCACCCCGCTGAGTGCCTCGGCAGGGACACACTCGAAGTCGTCATAGAACTATGCTCCGCCCGGCCGTACCCGCACTTTATAAGTTGCCATGAGTACCTCCATCTCACCACACGCTCAACATGCCTCAGTTCCCACTGTCTGCGAGCAGGCATGCTGACCTCCAGCCCCGCGCCCCTGCCTTCTTCGTATGTCTGTTAACTCCGGTTTTCTGTGAGGTGTTGACATAAAATTCAGTGGCCACCCAATATCACCGCTCTGGAGCGGATCGCGTTGAGCTCACCCGGCGACCTCCGAGAGAGCCTGAGGTAAGCATCGCATCGCCGCGCATACCTAGACATAATGGCCTAAATAATATATCTAGTGGGTACCTGGACGAACCCGTTCAGGTGCAGGTTGTCTGGGACACCCCGCGCCAGATGGGCGGTCGCACTGTCCACACTCGCCTCATGAATCTGTCCCATGCACACAGCATCATCTGTACCTCCCTCGCTACTATACGCCTTTCTAACACGCCTACTCCCGCCCACACTGCGTCCTACCTCAAGTCCACCCCTCTGCCTTTTGATGTTAATCCTAGGTTCACCCTCCTCGCAGCGGGCATCGAGAAGCGTATCGTAGCGGGATCGGTGCACGATGCTCTCTGGCGTCGATACTCATTGACTGCGCCGGGTGTAGAATGCGAAGTCGAAGAATCATTTGCGAACCGGGAGATATTTGCCAATCCGGCCGCAGCTCAATATTGGGCTAGTAAACATATGCCAGACTTGATATCTAAACTGCATCCTAGCCCGATGCCCAGCCCGCGGATGGCCATGCTTGCTGCGTGATCTTTCCGATGAACCTTCAGACATGTTTTCCTATGAAATTGCTGTAAAACTAAACTGTATTATACCAGACGACTCAATGTACTAAGCTCCCATGACCGCTTTGTTGGATAATGTTAAAATACAAATGTCAATTCATCCTACTAAATACATACGTTCAAGGCCCCACAGATAACTAGAACTTGTAAACCTGTGTGTTTGTTGTTAGCGTAAAGCGCCCCCTCAACAATGCCGCTTTACTCACCTGCTCTTTGATATATCCCAAGTCCTTCAGCGCACCGCCCAACTCTCCTTGAGCCAGCCCATCCTTTGGACCCGAAACAGCCGCAACTTGCCCAGGAGGACCTACGCGCATAACCATCAACATAAATGTAACCTGGTACCAAAATTGGATACTTACCACACACAAAAATCATGACCTTGCTGCCAAGCTCCGGGCCTGGCAAGTAGCTCTTGATAACCTTGGCGTCGATCCGTCCCGAGGGTCCTGTCCACGACGCGTCTGGGCGAGAAATAATATGCATGACCTATGATTGTGCATTAGCTGGCTCAGCAGAGGCTGACTGGGTGTATGCGCACCTCGAGCCGTCCATTGCTCTTCGCTGCCATCTCGTCGAGCTCTTCCCGGATGAGAATGTCCGCAGGCGTGACGTTTCCGAAGATAAGCTTGAACTTGGTCGTCTCGTCGGGTTGAGCGAGCGAGTGCTGGAGGACTTGGAAGATGGGAGTGCTGCACCGATTCAATCAGCCGTGAATCGTAGGTAAAAACGGTAATGGCTTACATCCCACTCCCACCGGCGATCATCCCGACTTCGCTGAACTGGTTCGCAATCCACCCGAGCTTCGGGATGGGGCCCTTGATTTTGATAGTCTGCCCGACGGTCATGGCATGGATGTGGCTCGAGAGTTTGCCTGTACGATTACCAAGTGAGGTTTGATTTGTAGGCACACGTTTGTATCCAGGCTTACCATCAGGATAGCGTTTGATCACCAATGCAAGCTCGCCAGGGGTGTGGGGAGCGGAAACAGGAGTGTACGGGCGCATCACAGGCCTAGATATAAGTCTTTAGCTTTGGTAATACAATAATACCCATGGTTTACACTCACTTGCCCTCGTCGTCATCTGGGCCCTTGACATAAATGGCGCTCGCAACCGGCAAGAGTGATGCGGATCCCTCAGGAAGTGCAAAGACGAACCTGTCAGACTTTAGCTCCCTTACTCAATCGCGGACGCAATAAAAACTACATACCTGGCGGTGTTGTGATTATACCTGATAATCTCCTTGAGCGGGAAATCCCTAAAGTCAGCCTTGTCAAGTGCAGCGACAAGGGTAGTAGCCATTATGTCAAGCTTGGGCGTCAAAAGGTCGGTTAAGTTGAAGGCTCAGCGGATCAGGCTTGTGTCGACACCAGTGACGTGCAGGGTATATATACCAGCGCACGCACAAACCTATTGTCCGAGGATGCGTGGGAATACGGTCGTTTGAGTGTGCGACGAGACGGGAGTTGGAAGGCAAGTGAGGTCAATCGGCGCGCGCATACATTCACCGGTGTCGCCACTGAGAGCAAACAAAAAGTCGGCGGTGCCGATTCTACAGAAGAAGGAAAAGAAGCAGCCAGTTGGAAGCCTTTGCTTTGTTTCACAGCCGGTTTTGGGCGCCTGGGCACCAATTTCAGCCCTTTGGCACGACAATGTTGTCGGTGCTGCACCGTTCTGGCTCAAGTGCGGCGACGGCAGGCCGTGGTGGAGTCTGACCCGTTTTTGACGACGCTACCGACAGGGTTCGCATCAACATGGAAAAAAGCCAGCAAAGTTCATCGAAATCAAATCGTAAAAATTATGGACAAAATAACAAAGGTAGCAGCCATATCCAAAACACCGTCCCTCATCGATTGTCATCAAGGCCAGAACCAGACCAGAGAACAGGCAAGACTGATGGGTATTTCCGCAAAAAACGATTACGACCAATCACCACTTGGCACTACGAGTCTAAGTGCGCTATGTGATGGAGGCTAGAAATAAAAATGGTCGTAAGAAATGAAGGGTGTAATAAAAAAGAATGAACAAGTGCTGTTAACGTGTTTGTTGGTGTGGGGGTAACTAAACAAGACCAATAAAGAGTGGACAGGACAAGAGTCCCAGGGGTAGCAGTAAAGTAAAGCCGAGGGCGTTAGAGGGAATAGCACAACAAGCTGCCAAAGTGCCAGCACGCATACACAAGACGCGATCAACACGCACCCGCCGGCGGGACAGAGAGCGCCGCCACCAGAAAGAAAAGACGCCGCTACACCTACATTGTCGGAGATCGTGTCAAACTAGATCAGGCGGTCCCAAGCGCGCCGCTTTGCCTTTTGGTGACTGCGAACTTTCTTGACCACAACCGGGAGAATGTCTTCGTTCCTCGCCGACAAGTCTTGGCCGAACGTGCGTGCAACTAGGCGTTCGAGGTTGCTGTCTTCGCTGCGCTTGACAGCAGTAGGGGCAGCGGCTGCAGCGCTAGTGGTGCTTGCGTGAGTCGCCTTGACAAGCCCGCCGGTGTGAGTGGAGGTGGTAGAGACGGCGGTTGAGGATCCTCCAGGCCCGTTCATTCCTTCCTCGGCAGAACCTCCGATAGCGGTCGGTCGGGTATGTGAAGGGTCGTTGTGGGTAAAGTACCAACCTGGAGACAAATGAAAATACGAGCCGTAAGAAGGGGTTTAGGTGGGTAAACCACAATAGACGTACCAACGCCGATAGCGCCACCAATGGCTAGGATTAAGATAATGGCGACGACCCATACACACCGTGACATACGCGTCCGGCTGGACTGAGCACCTTGTAGCCATTGGCTGGTGAAAACGAAACACGCGGTGTGGGGATGAAACGCAACAAAGAAGCCACAATTAGCAATTCATCAAGCGAGATAAGTGGTGGAGGCACCGACCTGGTCTTCTGCGCGGCAGGCTTTGCGTTTTCTTGCTTGGCAACCATGCTAAATCGGCGCCAGAAGTCGTCGCCCTTCTCACCGCGACGGGCGAGAAGAGTCTCTTCCTTGTTGCCGCGAAGGATGGGCTGGGGGGCGGGTCAGCTCAGGTAGTGCAAAACAAAGGAAAAGACCAACAGTGTTGAAGTTCTTTTCGTCAAAGTTTACAGTACGCGGTGGGGCAGCAAAGACAGGGGTAATGGGGGTCGAAGGTGCTTGGAGGGGATGTGGGTGAAGGCCCTCGTTGGGTGTTCCAGGCATTGAACCTACAAGTCGATTAGATAGTGACGGAGATTCGAGCATCCCACTTACCAAACCCCGCGGCTGAAGGAGTGCCGGCACCGCCGTTGGCAGGCGGAGCCATGAACGCCGCGGTGGGCTTGGCTGGGCCACGTGAGTCGAAATCCGCGCGAAGGTTGGCGCTTGGAGGGGCTGGAATCTGCACAGTAAGGCTCGTCGGGGGGTGGTTGGCAGTGCTATGTACACCAAAGGCAGCCTGACGACTCGGCGAGTTGGGTGCGTATACTGGACGGGGAGACACAAGGGGCGACTGTCCAGAAGGAGAAGGCGTGCGAGAAGACGATGCATTGGCAGAGAGGGGGGCACCAACGCTAGGTATCGGCTTGCTGTCGGTGGGCATGCGGCCCGAAGCGGGCGGCGAGTAGGGAGGGGCTGGCGACTGGGGCGAACGTGTGGGGGACGTCGGAGAAAGCATGGGTGGGTTGTTCATGCTCGATACGGCGGCATAGAGGCCAGCGCGTCCGTTGGCGTCAGCATTACGCTGGGGCGGGACTGAGTGTAGGTCCGTCTCGTCGTCCGAATCTGAGTCGAATGCTAGGAGTGCCCCGCCAATACCAGCAGATGCAACCGCGCGCGAGTCGCGGTCGCCGAGATAGTTGTCGTAAGTGTTGTATGCCGAGGTACGGTCATTCGGGTTGTCAACTGGTTGACGTACGCGAGTCCTTGTGGGCGCGGGGGAGTTCTCGAACACGCTATCGTCGTCGTCGGTGGCATAGGGCGGTCTACCAGCCAGGGGTGCACTACGTTGAGCCATCTTAAAAGAGTGTGGTGTCTAGAGCGGTGGTCAAGAGGAAAGGGAATCTAAAAGGCGAAAAACGGTCACGTGGGGGTTGAAGGGCTCAGGCACGTCACCTCACGTGCCAGAGACTCACCGTCACCGGTGCTGCTGCAAACCAACCACCATGCTTTCGCTCTCAGAGGTTGTCTCTGCTGCCACTGCCCAGCGCGACGTGGAGAAAGAGAGTACCAAGCGACTTCCAGATATTGCCGAGCGCCCGCCATCGCCTAATGATCCTAGCTCACAGCAGCCGAATGTTGCGTTGGGAGCGCTGGGTGGGAGCTTCCACCGTTCGTGGTCACTACAGCACCCAGCAACACGCGCCTCGTTCTCTAAGCCTCTACGCCCCGGCTCACACCATCCCAAACTCGAGCCGGTTGAGAGCTCTGACCCCGCCGCAGCAACAGATCCATTCCGCGCAGATTTCCGTCCCCCGGACTCCGAGTTTCGCGGTGCGTTCCAGTACCATGAAGACGACTCATCTACTCCCACCGCTCGCAAGCCCAAGCGGGAATCTTGGCTAGGAGGGTTCACTTCGCACCCAGACCGCGAAAAAGACAAGTCTCGGGACGCCGAGCAAAATGAGCAGCAGCCTGAAGGAGAGGAACCCGAGCCAGAGCCCCAAGAGGGTGGGATATGGAAACGCTGGATTGCTGAACCCCTTGGCCTTTCGGACGCTGATGACGATCCGCAGTCCCCCCGTGGCACTACAACTCGCGGCTCCACTCCGCGCGTTAGCCGCCAGAACACTGCCGAGGGCCCTCGCACGCAACCAAAGACAGTCCGCACTGCCAAATCTCTCCCTCAGATTCGTGACCGCGCCAAGTCGAACCGAGACACTTCTAACCCCAACACCAATGGCAATCCGGACTCTAGGGCCACGAGCCAGAGCCGACGTGGGAGTGAGGCCGGCGGGAGCAAGTGGGCCATCCTCAAGCCCAAGATCAAGAACCACATCGTGCAGCAGCAACAGCAACAGCAGCCTGCTTCGGGTGTGGCCGCAAATGTCACGGTGACCGACGAGCTCCTCATGGGAGGTCTCGGCGTCCTGCTCTTGCAAATGTTCTTTGAACGGGACGACCAGGACCGGAGACGTGTCCCTATCCTTCTCCATCACCTCAAGATTCGTGTGTCCGATTCTATCAATCCCTTAAATGGCCGCCACGCTGTGTTTCGAATCGAGGTGAGCTCTTATTGCGGGTTCACATATTTTGTCCTAACAATTTCCCTTGGTTCAGTGCGAGTACGCCAATGGAGCAGCACGCTGGGTCATCTACCGTCAACTTCGCGACTTCATCAGCCTCCACGGGCATTACCGGGTTGCAAGTGTTTACTTGACGCGAGACCAGGTCCTGCTGCCGGAGTTCCCAAAAACAAGTGCGTTTTACAACTATTTATAGTTCAGGCGTGCCCCTTTTCACGCTCTGTGGTGTACTTACTCGGTATAAACTTCCAAGGTCTCCCGTATTTCAAGTTCCTCAAAAAGGAAGGACGCGAAAAAGGAGCAGAGGTGCACCGTACCGATTTCGCCAAACTGCAGCGCGAAGCTTTGGAAAACTATTTGATTGGCGTGATTAAGGCAGTGGTGCGTTTTCTCGAAGCTCACATTGTTCCCTGGCAAACCCTTATCTCATTGATTTTGTCGATTTTGTACAGATGTTCCGTGCGGACGCAAACAGATTATTCAGATTCTTTGAGATCTCGGCTCTTTCGATTGCCTTGGCACAGCGAGGTGGTATTCAAGGTATATTAAAAAGTTATTTCGTCGCCATGATCCCTATTGATTATTATTTTAGGTAAAGCCGGCTATTTACGCGTGCTCAGTTCGAATATGAGCCGCAAAGCTGCACATACTGGCTTGCTTGGTTGGAAGCGTAATCACGAACCCAAGTGGTGGTTAGCCCGAGAAAGCTATTTGGTAGCGGTCGAAGACCCAGGAGAGGTAATTTATCCTCAACATATACCTTATACCCGCAGCTATATAGTTAACCTTCTTCCTTACAGCTTCAAATATTCGACGTCTTTCTGCTTGACTCCGACTTTACTATTGAGCGTCCGGTTCGGTATTACCGCCAGGGTTTGAGCTTTTTGCATGGCACTCTCGACAATGATGACGCAGATGTTGAAAAGAAACATACTCATACTCGCGGAATCGAGCCCCAGACAAGCAAGCGCCAAACCATCAGGGATACCTTCTGGAGCATCGGCCATAGTGCAGGGCGTAGCGCAGCGATGGCAGAGAAGGACAAGTCGGGCAGTCAACCAAGCGGAGATGTTAGCGTACGTGCTCGGAGGGGAAGCTTAGGTGCTGGGGGGACCGCGCAACCTCGAGAGGGGAAGGCGCCGGATATAACGGACATGATGTCGTCGAGTGAGAGCTCGTCGGACGAGGAGGATCCCACAGCTGCTGCTAATCAAGCCGAGAAGGATAAAAAGAAGAAGGGCAAGACGAAGAACAAGGCGAATTTGACAGATGTTAGTCAACATACATTCTACATTCAAAATTCACAAACCCGGTTGAAGCTGGTTGCGAAGAACGAGGTGAGATATGTTGTTTTCCCCGATGTAGAACGACTGCTGGACGGTACCATGGCTGTTTTAGCGTGAG
This sequence comes from Ceratobasidium sp. 414, assembly GCA_019616945.1. Lineage (NCBI taxonomy): Eukaryota > Fungi > Basidiomycota > Agaricomycetes > Cantharellales > Ceratobasidiaceae > Ceratobasidium > Ceratobasidium sp. 414. Next base: position 76,267 of record WSTK01000045.1, read on the forward strand.
ATGGTACAGTGGATTGTTTCCATGGAACGTATGGCGAGCCAGTCACACTGGACAGGCAAGAATCGGTTCGACAGCTTTGCGCCGATTCGGCTTAATGTTGCCGCTCAGTGGCTAGTCGACGGGGTAAGTCCGTTTAGGCGCTGGGTTTGAATCACAATTGACCCGCACCGTAGCGGGACTACTTTTGGAACTTGTCGCGTGCCATCCTGCTTGCGAAGGAGCGGATATATATCCACGATTGGTGGTTGTCGCCCGGTGAGTACTAGCATTCGTAATTGAACCTAACAGCCAGTGTGAACATGCTCATGTCACCAGAGTTGTATCTTCGTCGACCTGGCAAGGAGCAGTACAGGCTCGATAGATTGCTGAAACGCAAGGCGGAAGAGGGCGTCAAGATTTTCGTTATTCTCTAGTTTGTCCACCTCGACATTGTTTGGGAACTTAACTAAATAATTGCATTTATCCAGTAAAGAAGTTTCTAATCGGACAACGCCCACGGACAGCAAGTAAGTTGTTCTCTTGACAAGAAAGGTGGATCTTAGACAACGTAATACAGCTACGCGAAACAAACGCTCGTGAATCTACACCCTAACATCATGGTCCAGCGCTCCCCATCACATTTCGCGACTGGCACGTTTTATTGGGCGCATGTATGCACTTTTAGGGTATCACCAGTGTCATCATGCTAACGCTTGACCGCAGCACGAAAAGTTATGCGTGATAGACGAGGCAATTGCATTTATGGGTGGGCTAGATACATGCTTTGGGCGCTGGGATACACCACAACATGTTTTGATTGACGACGGAGAGCCCAATGGACCTGAAGGGTCTGAACAGATCTGGCTCGGTGCGCTCGATTCGTTCGTGCTCAAGTGACAACACTAACTGGACTGGTGGGACGGTACAGGCAAGGATTATAGCAACTCGCGTGTGATGGATTTCCACACCTTGAATAAACCCGAGCAGGATATGTACGACCGAACGAAGGTTCCCCGTATGCCTTGGTGAGCCAATCGGAGCGCGACCGTGTGGCGCCCACTGACGGATTCCAGGCATGACGTCGCAATGCAGATCGTCGGCCAACCGGCACGAGACCTCTGTCGACACTTTGTGCAAAGGTACGACCTCATTTGTTTCAGATCCACGTATGTGCTGAATATTCCATTGCCAAAGATGGAACTACCTGCTGCGCGTTAAGAATCACTCACGCAAGATGCCATTCCTGCTTCCACCACCCGATTTCAAGCCTGCTGAGCTCACGGAGCAAGGCCTCACGGGTACGTGCGAGTTGCAGATCTGTCGCTCGGCTGGCGCGTGGTCTCTTGGAACCCAAAACCGCGTTGAGCACTCGATCCAAAACGCGTACCTGAAAGGTTAGTTCGATAATTGAACAGCCACGAACCTTAGTTAACACGTGAATAGCCATTCAGCTTTCAGAGCACTTCGTATACATCGAGAATCAGTTCTTTATCACGTCGTAAGTTTGATCCAGATATTGTGCATGTCGATGGCTGAAACCCGCTTTAGGACAACTGTGAACGACGTGGTTGTAGAGAACAGGATCGGGGACGCCCTTGTAAATAGGATCATTCGTGCACATCACGATGGGGTTAAATGGAGGGCATGCATTGTGATCCCACTTCTGCCTGGGTTCACCTTCCCAATTGACCATGGAGAAGCGAGCGCAGTGTGTTGCTTTTTACTCACGAACTACGACTTGATGCTCACTTCGCCTGCTAGGTCCGATTGATCATGGAGTGCCAGAACCGGACGATCTCGCGAGGCCCCAACTCTATATTTGCGAGGTTGAGGAAAGAGGGTATTGACGTGAGTCAAATTCTTTACGTTTCAAAGTCCAAGTTAAGCTCGCATCGTACAGCCCGATGACTATATCTCGTTCTTTTCGCTCCGCGGATGGGGTAAACTTGCTGGAGACGTGCTCACCACGGAGCAAGTATATATCCATGGCAAAGTAAGGTTGTTTCAAAACCAGGGGCTCGGTTCGTCGGTTGATTTACGATGCATAGACGATGGTTGTCGACGATCGCGTGGTTATCATTGGTTCAGCCAACATCAACGACCGTTCGCAGCTGGGCAACCGTGACTCCGAGCTTGCTAGTGTAATTAGGGACACGGACATGATTGAGAGGTACGTTGGCTGTATTTGGTACGGCAGCGCTGGTTTAACCTTATTTTTCTCAGTCGTATGGCTGGCAAACCTTTCAAGGTCGGGCGCTTTGCGCATACACTACGTGTCCGCCTCATGCGGGAGCATCTCGGAGTGGATGTCGATGCCATGTTCCAAGAAGATCTCATGGAGAACGAACCCAAGATGCGAGAAGATGAAGTCAAGACATGGGATCCAGACAACGAACAAAAGATGCGTGAAGGTGTTAGCAAAGTCAAGCAATCGGGACCGATTGGAAATATTGAGATACTATCCAAGGATACGGTAGGACAAAGTCAGTGACCCCTATTCGCTTTGTTTGCCTACCAACAGCCGGGAACTGACCTCACGCCCTTAAGTCGCATATGGGGCCGAGGAGATTGGATTGCACAAGCTCGGGCGCCTCGGACATAAGCTGGGTGCAACAAGCACCGCGAGTGGAGACGACGCTACGGTTGCTGAAGAGCGACGAATGTATTCGCGAGACGGCACGAAGGAGCCTGGGTTTGCAGGCGCCGTCGTCCCCACGCTAGAAGAGAAGACGATTCTGGAGCATAGGCCAAAGGAAAGTGAAGACAAACAGGGCCAGCCGATTATGGACGCACTCGATGCCCCCGGAGCAAAGGCTGCAGAGCCCAAAGAAGCAACGACACCTGGCGGCGAAAAGTTTGGGGCTCCAGCTGACGCTTCGACGAGTCCTCGGACCGATGACCAGCCTCCACATGCTCGGTCTGGGGAAAAGGACTTTACATCAGAAGAGCAGGGTGCGGTTCACGCACGGAGCCTCTTGAGAAAGCACCTTTCGGTTAGCGTAGGTGCTAAACCTTGGACGGTGCCTACTCCTGCACCCAATATCGACCCCCACGGCTTCAAGGATCCGGTCTGTGACGAGTTCTTCAAAGATGTTTGGGTCGCGGCTGCAGTGCACAACGTAAGTGAGCCGCCTGTTCCATGATAAGGTTTAACTGACACCTGAGGTGGTCCAGACCGAGATATATCGCAAAGTCTTCCACTGTACTCCCGACGATCTGGTCACGACCTGGAAACAATACAAGGAGTTCTCCCAGCATCAAGAGCGGCTAGCGAAAGTGGTTAGTTGAGTTCTACCGGACCGTAGCCGACTCTGTTTTGCTGACTATATGCACAGCCTAAGGACCCCCAAGGACCTGCGGAAGCTGCAAGCACGGTTCCAGGTGAAGGGGCTGGCGTTGCGGAAAATCCGGGTCATCGCGGACTACACCCCGGGGAGGGTCTAGAAACTGGCGATCGTAATGAATACCTTGATCAACACACTGAGATGGAAGAGTCAACGGACCAGCCATCCTCGCCTCGATCCTCTCCATCAACTCGCCGAAATGGAAAGGACGTGCCGAACGGAAAGCCTGCGACCCTGGGTCCAGGCCAGAGCCTAGGCTTTGACACTCGATCCAGGCGGCCGACCCACCCAGACGAGCCGCTGGAGCAGTGGGAGCGTGATGAGATGGAAGAGCTACTCGAAGACGTGAAAGGACATCTTGGTATGCGCACCATCCCCACCATCCGCGTCCTTCTAACCTATTTGGGCTCAGTTATATATCCTACCCGCTTTCTCGAGGGCGAAGATGTTGCCAATAATTTCTTGTTCAATACAGATCGGTAAGCAACCTCGTTCGATTTGGTGTTCATCATTAATTCGGTTACCCCAGTCTATTGCCTCTCCCTATTTACAACTAGTTTGCTCACTCCCCCGATGCCTATCTCGATGATTCCGCCCATTGAATATACCCGAGACTATTGTTAGCGCGTGTTGTTTATTGTTTAGTTTTGTAGGAATACCCAGCAGTATTCCAACAGCTCTTCTCTGTCAACCTACCTACTTCTGAGCCCCCAGCCTTGAATTTCGACGGGGTGGTAGCAAAAGTATCCACATGCTGCGAGCCCAACTAACGCGATGTACCATATGGGATTGGCCAGCCTGTCGACCCCCGCGACCGTAGTAGCGTATGTTGGTCTTGTATTTCATCACCGGCAGCGGCCGCCGAGTCGACCCTTAGAGGTCACGCTTTCAGTTTTGCGCTAGGATTAACAAGAGATTTCCCTCATATATGCGTTCTTAAAACGATCTACAAATCCCCAGTACCAATCCCCGAGCACGTACTACCAGTATCCCCCCGAGGAAGATCGATCGACCCACTGACCGAACAGGTACTGATGATAACGTGCGCCACTCCTAATCAGGTTATCGATTTGCCTAAACAGTTGTGGTGCGAATAAGGTTCGAGAAAGTCGCACTCGCATTTCACCATGCTTTTGGTGCGTATTCAATCCGGTATTTGCGTCAATTAGGACTAACACCAGTCCTGCGATCCCAGGGCAGTGGATAGTACTCGCCCATACTTAGCTAAACCCAGCTTGGGTAGTGCGCACTCAGCCATGTGAATCCCAACAGCAAACGGGGGGGCGACTGGGTGTTGGCCAGCTATAAATGTCACCCGTAGGCGACAGGGTTACTACAGTGTGTCTCGCCATCCCCTAGCCTGTTCGTATACTGTTTCTACTGTTGTTTAATTTACGTTGCACTGACTTGATACCGCCTTGCTGCGTAGAACGCACCACCCGCCCGCCAGTTTTGCTGGTCCCTAGCGCGAGCCTGGTCGCAATGTCCACCCCACAAGGCGCCTCCAACAATGCGGCTACTCCTCCCCAGCCAGTACTGTTGGCCGCACCTGCATCATCCTTGACCGGGTCGCTTTATGGTCTTAATATCGCCAATGACGCTCCTATCACTGCTGACCCACCACCACCCTTCCCTCCACTGAACTCTACTTTGATGGGCCTGCCACAAGTTCTTCCCGCTCTAGGCAATGGCGAGGATGGTCACTGAAGTTCGCAGCCGTTTGCGCCGGTAAGCTTTGGTTCTCCTGCGCTGCAGTTTGAGGTATAACCTAGTCGTCCTCTAGCCCGCCTCGTCGAACTTTGCATGAATTATTAGTCGTTTGAGACGACCTGACGATAACCTCAGTTTGTTCAATCTGCTTTGTTTTGACTCGTTCGTGGCGTTTCTGCATGTACAGTTTCAGTCAATGGGGTGTTACCCAGTTGGTGCCCTGTGAAGGCGCCCGGAGTCCCGGACTGTTTCTGCAAAATGAATAACCAATTCCTGTGTTTCTCACCCCGTCTGCTGCGGTCTTGTGGTCTGAGGTATATGCTGTACGTCTCAAAGCCAGGCGGACACAGTTTACGCGGGGGTCGTACAGGGGCGATTTGGCGAGCCTTAGTGGCTCTCGCACTGCAGGCCCAATTTCAGACCGTGTGGAGTGAGTTCCTCCCGCGCTATACGCACTCTGGCAACACACACCAGGCGAGCGCCTAGAACGGCACATCCCGCATCAGCAACCTTTCCATGCTCCTCTCAACCAACCCCCCTGTCGTGCTGTGCTATACTTTACCCAAAGTGCCATGCGGTTGGACCCACGCCGAGGTACACCTCATTTTTACGTCAAGGATAAGCAGCAACAACGTACTTGCCCTTTATACTACATTATCGTGGTTCTAAAACCAGTCCTACTTGAACTTGGACAGCTCTTTGGCATATGGCTCCCAGATGCTTCCATATTTGTCGACAAATTCTTTGAGTTCCGCGCGTTGTTCAGTCTAAAGCAAAGGAGCGACTAGCCTGTCAGGACAATAATACTGGATTAGGTAGCAACTTACGGTTGTCCAAGGTTCCCCAGATGCCCCTTTTTCATAAAGATCGCTGAACAGTTCGGTAAGTGGTGGGCGTTTCATTGTTTCCGCCTAGAAAAGTCGTTCAGGGGGTTAGCATATGCGTACGCTGTCATGGTCATGCTGGACCTTCTTGAACCCTTCCATAACATCACGTTTTTGCTTCGCCTTGAGTGTTTCTTCGTCCTCTTTCGACCACCAGTCTTTAGATTCCATATATTTCCTAAACCGATGGTGCGGGTTGTCTAGATCCCCGAATGCGTTAGTACGAGTGTTATTTGCTTAATGCGCTCATCCTTTTCACGTCTCGTGCCACCGTTGCCAGATCGACGTTTCTTTATACTGAACGTATGACAAATTCCGACTCACCGATCTTCTTCCAGTCTTCTACCTCCTGCTTTGCTCGATACGCGAAGCTGTCATCAGAAGTCGAATGATGTCCGACTCGGTATGACATGCATTCCACGAGCACCGCCCGACCCCCCTCTCCTCCCGATAATGCTCGCCTCCGAGCTTCTCGGACTGCACCAAGAACCGCGAGTACATCATTTCCATCAACCCTGTGCGATTGATCTGAGTCGCTGGTCATTGCGCGACATGTCAGCCCACTCACCGGATAGTGTCCATTCCGTACCCAGGGCCCCGAGAGGCAATACCATCGCCCGCGTATTGTTCAGAAGTGGGTGTGGAGATCGCAAAGCCGTTATTCCGGCAAATGAATATAGAAGCTGCAGTGTTCAAAAGAAAGCTCAAGAATATGGTGAGGGCGTGGGTAGGCGGAACACTTACGCCCACCAAGAACACTTGCCATCCCTAACCCTGCGTGGAAATCGCCTTCAGACGCCGCGCCATCGCCGAAATAGCAAACAGCGACGTCCTTGCCTCGTCGAGCAGGGTCCTGTGCATCAACCCAAGTTCAGACACCCCCTTTCGGCGAGACAATCGACCTAACTCTTTTCAGTGCATAGGCCACTCCAGCGGCCTGGGGAATTTGGGTAGCGAGTGGTGAAGAAATAGTGTGAAAGTGGTGTTCCGGAGAGCTGAAATGCTAAATGAATAGGCTATGTTCACGCAGATCGCCCAAGAGAAGATATGGGTAACCAACCACTGGCATTTGCCGACCCTTGGTGCTTTTGTCCTCTTCATTACCAAAACACTGCGCCATGACCCGGCTAATCCCAAAGTTGCGCCAAAGAAGTACACCCATCTCGCGGTACTGGCCGAGGACCCTACGATTTCAAGTCAGCAAGCTTCAGGCAATGTAGATGGGGCGTACTCGTCTGTGTCGGATAGAGCCGCGGCACTCCCAATTACACTCGCCTCTTCACCATAAGACGTCATCTGAAAAAGGGGTAAATCGACAAATTGATGCAGTAAACTTAAAACCCTACGTAAAAGCTAATCTTTCCTTGCCTCTGCACGTTGTACAACACAGTATCGAGCGCTGGTAGAAGCATCATGTTCTCGTAACTGTATTGCAGTGCGGAATATCAGTGGGACTCGAGAGATTTTTAGAGGCATTTCACTCGCATTCGTCTTGCAAATTCTCGATCAATCTATAGCAACAGGTGAATGAATTCCAGGGGTTGAAACGCTGTCTACACTTACCTCGGGTACTTCAGCTCCGTTGATTACTGCGCCATTTCCATCTAGGACTCGATAGGTGGGAATACTATTTGATTCGAGCACCGAATTGAAAAAGTGCATCTGAGTCGTAATAGCTGAAGAAGGGTCGCCTGGGAGGTACCCGTGACGCGCCGGCTGGGGTGTCGTCGCGGCGGTAACATTGGCGCCCGAGCTGGCGGCCCGGACAAGCTGCCTAGGTAGCTGAGAGCGACGAGCGAGACGAAGTGCAAGGAGTCTGTTCATGGTGGTCGAGCACAAAAAGGCAATGTGACCCTCGCGTTTGAGAGCCGAGCGACGCGTGACGCGGACGGATCAAGCCACGTGATTAAAACCGGGTGGCGGGTGGCTAAGCATATCGTTTATTATTCGGGCATGCCTATTACACTTTGTCTAAATGTCGCGACCACCATTCTGTGATCACTGACAAGGAACCCTCCCTCAAACCTATTTGGCACAACCCCATATCGGGATACCACCCACTGGGTCTGAGCAGAATGGATGACTTTTTGCTCTCCGCCTCCTGTGTTCGCCTGTTTACCCCCGCGAACAGCACCCACAGCTCCCGTATCCGCGACCAAAACGACGTCAATCACATTTCGATGATCGTGCTTTCCAAAGCCGGTAAATGTCGCCAACCAATCGCCATACCGCGCTCCTAAGAGTTGTGAGACGTTGACTCCAGCAACCCGGGTGTGCAACTCGTGCCGCGCGTCTAGAAAGGAGGTGCCATCTCGAGACTGGGGAGAGCGAAAACCTCCCTGGTGAGAAACATAGCGCCAGCCAGTCAGGGTACGATACCCGTCCTCTGTGGCTGGCGAATTGAGGTCACCAACCAGGAAAACTAGGGGAGGCGAGTTGGATGTGGACAGGGCCCTGGTAACGACTTCGTTGACATGCTTGAGCATGAGCTTGCTGCTCTCCGCACGCGATTGGATACCGCGGTCATCATAGTGCGTGTTGAAAACATAAAAAGGCAGGGAGTTATCGACGGTTGTGAACTCTGCGAGCGTCGCCATTCGCGTTAGTCCCTGTACACGAGGAACTATTCAGATTATAAACTGAAGCAAAGTAGCTGGCCGCTGCGTACTGCATCCCATCCCACACTGCCCGGCTTATTGGGGGTATCGCTCAACCAGAAATGTTCCACGCGCTTCAATGAAGCTACATCCTTCCGCCAGAAGATGGGCACGGCCTCGCCTTGTCGAGCTCCATCGCTGCGGCACACCCCTGTCCAGTCCCAGCCGTCACCCAGCAGAGCAGCAAGATCACCGATCTGGTTCCACAAGACCTAGTGTGGTAGACCATTAGCTCTTCGATTCCGCGTGATATTGTGCAAGATGCGTGCCTCTTGGAACCCGATCATCCCCGGATTCTCCCATATGACCTGGTCGGCCAGCGGTCCACGCCGCTCGTACCATGGTCGCTCTCCCCATTCTACGGATGCATTGGCAGGGTTGACAGGTTCAGTTCCGATAGGCACGAGGTTGAAGGCTTGTGTGTCGTAACGGATATTGAAACTAGCAATTTTCAATTCCATAGTGCGAACTGGGCAGCTGTTCAGCCCAAACCTCCAAAAAGAAACGTCGAAAAACAGTCAAAATCAGCTGTTCACGTCGAGTTCAAGCTGCAGATCTGATGCCATCATCACCCGGTCTAAATAAATACCAACTCGATCGAATTGGATTGATGTATATGCGTGTGTATTTGTAAATAATATATTGCGGAGTGAATTGTGGATGCGGATGGGGCGACCAAGGCTCAGCCGTTAGAGACAATGTTAGAGAGCAAGGACGAGGGATGAACAAAGAAAGGGTGCAGTCCGATGTGCAGGGAGGGAAGGACATCTAGTACGCGAGAGTCATCATCGCCGTCTTGGGCGTCTTGTCAGCCACACGGCCCTCGTCGTTTGTCGCAGGGCGGTGCATCCAGCACTCAGCCGACTACGCATATATTAGTCCACAATCACTTAGTGGGGGAGGAAAATGACCCATACCTGCGGGCTGGCAAACATCCGGCGGTCAGGGAAGATCTCCTTGATCTCGCACTCGAACCCGTCGGTCTTGAGCGTATACGTGCGCCAGAGGTTCTCCTGCCCGTTTCCGGCGAGCGAGGGTTCAACACCAACTGAACTGAGCTGGAACGCGGCGGGCTTTTCCATCCGGCGGAACATTTGCCCGATTGCGAACTTTTCCTCCAAGAACTAGTTGCGTAGTTAGTATTCAGGCAGTGATGAGGACGAAGAGTGTCTTACGAGGTGCGCAGTCTCGGGGTTGCTCATCTTGATTGTGCTAATGCACACGCACGCGACATGGCCCTCGCACATGAGGTTCACGCGGCGAGTCTGGGTCACAGGCGTCTCGGCTGACGCGGAGGAGACTGGACCAGATGCGGGGGTCTCCCAGATGCGTTCGACGGTGATGGGCTTGGAAAAGTAGGCGCTGGGCTAGGGTGAGCGACGAGCTTAGGGAGGAATAGTGACGATGGCTAACCTCAGGGTGCGCTGGAGATCGCCCTTGGCAGTGAGAGCAATGCGTTCAAGGCCGGTAATCTCTACGGGCCAGTCGAACTACAAGCCACATGAGTTGCCGTTCCCACACTCATATAAAGCCGCCAACATACCTGGAAGTAGGTCTGGTTGGTGCTGAAAGAATCAGAAGACATGTTTAAGGATATAAAGATAGGTTGGAGTAGAGTGTGTGTGGCGCGAGAGTGCTCGAGGAAGGCAAGAGAGGAGAAGCAGGTAAGAGTGCAGTGTTCTTTCCTGCGCTCATCCAGGCCAGTATTTATCCCTCCCAGGGGACGCAGCTCGCATCGTAGTTGAGATTTGGATGTTACGCGCACGGACCATACGCATTCCGGATCAAAAAGGCGCTGGTTTAGTGTGAATTTGGGGCAATGAGGCTCCTGATTTGTGATGCGCTGTCTATCCTCGGTTCGCAAGAGATATGAGAGCCGTGGAGCATCTAACAAGCGCAGGCTGTACTTTGCTGAATGGCGTGCGCCCAAGAACGAGTAGCTAGGGTAGACTTAGGTAACAAGCTGGCGGGAGAAGGTTGTGTTCAGGGTAGCTAGGCCGGTGTGGGAGAATAATGTGTACTAGGATCGGGAGCAATTCATCGTACGGCTTTCGCAGCTGGGTTTCCAGGGCATTTCTGGGCTCAGTCCAGGTCTGAGAACGATTCGCTGACCAAGTGTGGAGGCTGGAGCTAAAAGTTGGCACGAGTAAGCGCTGGACTTGGGAGGAGTGAATGTGGAGGGACCCTGATTCGAGAATCTGCTTCCTTACCCGTGACGACGACAGTGCTCGAGACTGCACCTGGCTGGACCACACAACTGTTACTTTGGATACTCACTAAACTGGCTCGGCTGCGCTAAGACACCGGGGCTAGCTTTATTCCTGGTTAAACAAGTAAATTTACCTACTAACAACACCAATCACGTGTAGCCAACTCACCATTACTCTGCAATGGGCGCAACGGCCTCTTCCCCAAGCACTATAAATGGTACCGCCCCCCCTCGGCATGCCCTACACGTTCTGCGCGTCGCACCAGGATCACCCGCAGCCGACACGGATATAACGCCGTTCTTTGATTTTGTCGTCGGTGTGCAAGGGATGGAGGGAATTGCGGATGTTGATGCGGCGTCGCTGGAGCGGGTTGTGGAGGCGCGGGAGGGGACAGAGGTGCAACTTGTGGTGTGGTCGAGCAAGGTGCAGCAGGCGCGGAGTGAGTGCGCGTGTATTATTTATATACTTGTTACACGCTCGCTCTAACGTGGCTATTGCTAGTTGTAAGCTTGACTCCATCACGCAAATGGACGTCGCTCTTGCCTCCACCTCCCGACGCAAAACCTTCCCTTCTTGGCTTGAGCATGCGCCTTTGCACACCCGAGTTCAGTCTTGACAATGTTTGGCATATTCTTGATGTGCATGAGGGCAGTCCGGCTGAGAGTGCAGGACTCGTTCCGTATGGCGACTATATAATCGGGTATTCGGGTGGTGTGTTAGAGCGCGAGTCGGACTTTTATGAGCTTGTGGAAGCGCATGTGGATAGGCCGTTGAGGGTATACGTGTATTCGCATGATTTTGAGTGAGTAGTTTGTATCGTTTTAATTCAAATGAGGGTGTACTGATGATGGTAAAGCAATTTGAGAGAGGTGGTGCTAGTGCCGAACCGGATGTGGGGCGGGCAGGGGCTGCTTGGGTGCGGTGTTGGGTGAGTTCTATCTTGTCTTTCCACCTCTTTACTTCTGATCCCTCCTTGTGTAGCTTTGGCCTCCTCCATCGTATACCGCACGATCGCTCGCGGCTAGCTCCTGTCGATGTTCCAGTAGAAGAAGAGCCAGAGGAGGCGCAGCTGTTTGTGCCTGCGGGCAATGCATCCACAAATCAGGGCGTGTGGTACGGCGATAGGCAACACGAGAGGTATGGGTATGGGCAGGAATTGGAGGAGCAGGCGCAGGGCAGGGCAGATTCGTACGATGGCGGACACGGCCATTCTCATGGGGAGCACGGACATTCGCACGATGACCATGGACACTCGCATGACGACCATGGCCACCCGCATGACCACTCGCACTCACACGACGACCACACACATTCGCTGGGCCAAGATCCAGGTACGCGTACGCCGGTGCTTGCGGAGGAGGATGGTCCGCGCACACCCATGCCCGGTCAACACATGCACTTGCACGCTCACTCACTGTCGCGTTCGTTTGCACAGATGGGACTGGGACTCAGCCACGGGCCGGCGTTTAACGTGTCCCACTCGGGGGGTGTTCATGGGAACAGGGATGATGATGTAGAGACAATATCGAGTGGGCGGACGGGGCCAAATGCAGTTGGGGGCAGTATAACCAGCATAGATGATTAATGACATAAAAACCCCAGACGTGTCGAGTCACGTGGTCCAGAGAGCCCTTGGTAAACGCCACCACACCTGCATTACACGATGAATTCGCCTCCGTCGCCGTCGCCTTCTACTCCGTCTTCTGGAGATGACTCGCCTGCGCCCGTTATCAGTGAAATTCCGCCCACGGTGCCTTCGACTGCGGCGGGTGTGGCTGGACCATCGCCGAACAATGCCAAACGGCGCCTGCCGTCGAGCAGTGTGCAATATGGGGCTGCGAACCGCCGCCGTCGCGAAGAGTCTGTGCGCGAGGAAAAGGAAAAGCCAGGCGATCGCGAGCGCGGCGAGCTCGCCGATGTCGAGCTCATGAAGTGGCTCAATGCGAGTGCGTATCTCAGCTGCAGTTGTAATCGCGATTACTGACTTGAACAAGTTGTGCGGGACCCATTTGACGAGGACGTGGCTGTGTTGTAATGGCTATGCTATGATGTACAGATAAGATGAATAGATGTGGGTGATCCGATGGCACGGGTCAGGACCCGAAGAAAGTAAGAGTGAAATTGCGAAGCAAGGTGAACGACGACGAGCGGCACACGGGCGATGAGCAACGTGTACCGGCAGGCCAGGCCGAGCGACGAGGATGCGGCGCGGAAGCGAAACTCACTGCTCGGCGTGCTTGCGCTGGGGCGGGGCCGCCGGGTGTCCCGCCAGGAAAAGGGCAAGCAGCGCGCGAGCGTCGACCTCCACGACGTCCAGGAGCACGAGAACGACGAGCACGAGCAGTTGCGCGGGGCGGCTGCGAGGTCGGCGGGGTTGCCGTCGATACTGCCCGAGCTAGGCGAGGGGGACGGGGACTCGACGGTCCGACGAAGACCACCAGCACTCGACCTGCACGACAGACAGGCAGCGCGGGACGAGGCGGCGGCCAAGCTCTGTGGGCTCGTGCCCCCATCGGCACCACCACTACCTCCGGTTCCGGTGTTCCCCTGTGCGCAATCTGCGCTCGCCGCCCACACCCAGCTCAGTGGCCCCCTGCTCAAACACCACCCGCCGACGGCCCTCGCACGACTCGTGGGGACCAAAGCGTGGAAGCCCCGCCATGCTGTTTTGTGCACGTACTCGTTACGCAGCTGCACATGTGCTCGACCTCACCGCTCGTCGGGCGACTCGATCTGCGACGCACCGACGCGTACCCTTGCTTGTCTCCATATCTTTGCCACCCCTACTCCGGATGCGCTAGAGCTTGCGCGGCTTGTTGTCACCGAGGACAGGTATGTCTCTTTATTACTCTATTGCTTACGCTCATATCCGTCCAGTGTCGTGTTTGTAGTCGAGCCTACCCTCTCAGCCGACGATAGTCGCCGCGGCCCCCGCGACGTTGCCGACCGCAAATGGGTAATACAGGTCCGGGGCATCAACGGCACACCACCTCCGCCGATTGCAGACCGCCAGCCCAAACGAATACTCAGTCGCCGGCGCGAGTCCGTTGGTGTCGCGACCGCTAGCCTCAGGTCGGGCATCAGCGGCCGCCCACGCACCGTTGCCAGTCTCGGCATCGCACCCAACTCTAATAGTGCCCCCGGCCTCGGCTCGACGCTCAATCTCACACTCGACGACGATGCTCAAGTCCATGCCGTCTGGTTTCTCCAATGTCCCGATGTCGATGCCCGTCAACGCTGGACATCTTGCATCAAGCGTGCGGTTTTGCTCCAACGGTTAGCCTTTGTTTCACCTCTTTCTCCTCGCGTCTTTTCTGCCGGCCATGTCTCCTATTCGCGTTCTGAGACGGCAACTAGGAACGCTGTGGGATCTACATATTTCCATTTATTTCCGCCCATTGCCTCGTGTCATCACAGCTAACCTGGTCTTTTGTCGTCACAGGGCCGAACGCGCTGGTTTTGGTGGGACAGTTCACTTTACGAGTGCAAGATCTGTCACCGATCCGTTACCATCTGGCGACCTCGATGTTGTGCTTGCCCTGCGTGCGCACGCCCAGAGTGCTCACATTGCCCAATTGCGAGCTTCGACTTCTTCGCCACATCCGGCTCTGCCCATCTTGTCTCAGCCAGCGACACCAGTAACCGCCACGTTTGGTCCGGGCTTGACTTCCTCATTCGTCCCAGTCTTTTCGCCCACCGCCACAACATTCTCTCCCACTTCCGTCGGCCTCCCTGCGGCATCAGATCACTCGCATACCGACGCGCTCTCTCTGGCTTTCACGCGCTCTCAAACGCCGACGTACGCGCCTTCTGTTCATACCACTCACACCACCCAAACTCAGCCCCTGCCCGACCGTTCTCGGTCGCGCAGTAACACCGTCACCAACTCTGCGCCCGTCCAGGCTTTGCGTGGGTTCTTCTCTCTTGGATCCGGCGGCTCGCGGCCGCCTTCGAGAAGCGCATCTGTCACAGCTGGGGTTACCAACGGTAATATTGGCGGAGGGAAAAAGTCGAGAGCTCGTGCTGCGTCTTCATCAGCGGCTGCGGCTGGGGGTCTCCAACAATCACATCCGTACGCTGTACCTGTTCCACCATTTGGTCATGTGGAAGGGCAAAGTCCAGCGCCAACGAGCATATCGTTTGCCTCCGCATTCGATCAGGGCGACACGTACCCCTATTCGCAGCCCCAGCCCCACCCATACCCCTATGGCCCCGTGATGCTTGGAACGCCCATCTCAGCAGGGCTGGGTAGTATGGACCTTGGGGATCGTGACCGGGAGAGGGAGAGGGAACGGGACGAGCTTGGGAATGGCGTACTAGGGCTGAATTTTGGGTATGGCAACGCTGGGCTGCCCGGGCTTGGTGTCAATGGGCTGCCTGGACTTGGGCCGAACGGGATTTCGAGTTTACCTGGGCTAAGCGGAAAGAGCCCGGTGGGATCATCCGGAGGAAAGGGCATGGTTACGTCTTTGCCGCCTCCGCCACGTGCGAGGAGGGCTGGGAGTGTGAGCCATGTGCTACCTGGGCGGGCGCAGGAAGATGGTCCCGGAACAGGGGCGGCGATGGGGCGGGTACAAGAGGAGAGTTCAGTGCGGGGTGGCAGACCGCATACGACCGAGGGAGCGCTTCGACGCGAGGACTCGGAGGGTGGCTCGAGACGACCGAGCCTGGTGCCAATGATGTCGCTGTCATTCGGGCAGGTGGGTGGCCTCACGGAAAGCCCGTCTGGGGGCGAGGACACAGACGGAGAGTACGGGGAACAAGGCGTTGCTTGTCATCGAGAACCGCGCGTGCTCCCACCGCAGCTTGCCCCACCGTCGGCGCCACTTCCGCTCCCGCCTGGGTCATGGCCAATCGCGAGCGACTCGTCGCAGGCGAGTATGTATAGCGTCCAGACGACGAGTACAGGCACAGGCGCGCGGGTATCGGATGTGCGTGGTAGCTTGGGTGCTCGGGGCAGTGTGGATGGGCGTGGTGGTGCTAGCTCGAGCAATGGTTTGGATCGGTCGCGACTTTCCCTGGGAGATGGGCCCCGCCCGAATACAGATGCTTCGTGGTCGCGTTCGCGCGTGAGCTTGGGTGATGTTCCTCGAGAGAGCCCGGGGGCGTCGCGTGCCCATTCGAGGGTGTCGCTGGCGCTGGTGAGGGGCACGTTGGCTGAGCATCCGGAAGGCGACGGCTGGGACGACGGTGAAGGTGCTGGAACGACGGGGAGCTATCGAGAGAGCCCGACATGGACAAGTGTACGAGAGAGCCCGACCCGAACGAGGGAGAGTCCGACGCGGCCGAGCGGGCGGGGAACCTCGCCGATCGCATTTACCCGCCGGAGCACGACCGACTCGGCGCCAAGTTCGCCGTCGAGCCATGCCGACGGCCCGGCGCGGGAAGGCTCGTCGCTTTTTTCACGCGAGTCGTTCGGGTCCGCATTTATCTCGCGCGAGTTCGAAGGTGACCAGATTTCCCACCCGTTCGCATCGCAAGGGCAGGGACGGCGAGCGCACCGGCGGACTGGATCGTATGGCGGCCCAACGTTGTTTACTATTGCGGACTTGCCGGTGGGTAGGAGTAGGAGTCAGCGGGGCAAGTCGGAAATGTTGCCACCTGCTGCACCTCCACCGAGTGTCCCGCTCCCGCCTGTACCTCCACCGACTGGCCCACTTCCGCCTCTGCCTGTGTCATCGCGGCCAGTGACGCCTGTGTCCAGACCGCGCACGCCCTCCAGGCTAGGTATTGCGTCGTCCCAGACCCCGGGCTCTTCTGCGATACAACTTGCTATCCCTGTTGCGGCACCCCAACCTCGGCATACTTCGTTGCGGACGCGGTTGAGGATGCTATCTGCCCCGTCGCCTGCACCACAGTCTGCGCTTCCAGAGCCGCCTCGAGATCTCAGTTCACTAGCCGAGGACGAGTTGGCGCAACCGATCAGCAAGGTCCCGATCTCGTTGCTTGTGAGGGACGACTCGAGTGCTCGAAGGGCTACGAACGAGCCGGGCGCTAGACGAGAGCTGGAGCGGGAGGGAGCACCGAGCTTGCCCCCACCGCCACGCATACGGATCGTTCGACAGCACTCGCACTCGGCATCGTCTGACCGAGAAGGCACGTCCGAGGGCCGACGTAGTGACGAGTCTGGGATGGGGGGAAAGGTAGTGACTGGGCTGCGGGATTCGGCTGTTCATTTGGAAAACCGGAGTAGTGATTGATTGTATATATTATTCCTTTTTTCTCTTCTTTCCTTTTTATCTTGCTTCCATCTCGGATGCTCCCTTTTGTACGTAGAGCTCGCTATTTAACGCAATTCGGGCTATTTCGTACATATTCCTTTCGGACGGGATCGGCGCCGCACGTGACCTGCCCCATATATTAGGCGGTTTCTCACTGTTCTTCAATCTTTACTCTCTGCTATGCTATCCCGTGCTGCCCTCCGTGCCGTCCCCACCGCCCGCTCGTTCTCTACCTCGAGCGCACGGCTCACCAAGGTCGCCGTTCTTGGCGCTGGAGGCAAGTCCAATCTCGCGCTCGAACAATTTCGCACGCTGACCTGATCGACGATGTACAGGAGGAATCGGTCAGCCCTTGTCGCTCCTGCTCAAGCAAGACAAGCACGTCTCGTCGTTGAGCTTGTACGATATCCGCGGCGCGCCCGGTGTCGCGGCTGATGTCTCGCATGTCGACACGCCCTCGACGGTCAAGGGCTACCCACAAGCGAAGCTCGCCGAGGCGCTGAACGGCGTCAAGGTTGTTGTTATCCCTGCGGGTGTGCCGCGCAAACCGGGTATGACGCGTGACGACTTGTTCAACACCAATGCGGGGATCGTGCGTGATTTAGCCCAGGCGATTGCGGATAATGCACCCGACGCGTATGTCTTGATCATTTCGAACCCTGTCAACTCGGTTAGTTGGAATTTATGCGTGGGATTTAGTGTCGAGTATTGACGCCTTTCGTGGGTAGACTGTTCCGATCGCGGCCGAGGTGCTCAAGAAGGCTAACAAGTTCGATCCTAAGCGGTTGTTTGGTGTAACAACGCTGGATGTTGTCCGTGCTGCGCGGTTCTTGTCCGAGGTTGATGGTGTGGCGACGCCGGATCAGTGCCCTGTTACTGTCGTCGGTGGACACTCAGGTGTGACGATTGTCCCGCTTTTGAGCCAGGCCGAGGGTGAGTACCAGATAGTGATGGGTTGGGGCAGGGAGAAACTGATTGGTGGATAGTCGGCAAGTCGCTTTCGCCCGAGACTGACAAGTGGAAGGCGCTGGTGAACCGCATTCAATTTGGTGGTGACGAGGTCGTGAAGGCTAAAGATGGTGCTGGAAGCGCTACGCTCTCTATGGCGTACGGTATGCACGTCAAGCCGTCTGAAAGCACACGGGAACTGATCCAACTCCGCTTATAGCTGCCGCCAAGTTCACCAACCAGCTTCTCCGTGCCCTCGGTGGCGAAAAGGGCATTGTCGCGCCCACGTTCGTCAGGAGCCACCTCTATGAGAATGATGGTGTCGACTACTTCAGCAGCGCCGTTGAGCTTAGCGTACGTCTTTTGTCCTGAATGATTCGTACACTTGCTTACCGCATTTACTCTATCTTAGACTAGTGGTGTGGGTAAGATTTACCCTGTTGGCAACGTCTCCCCCGCGGAGCAGCAGCTCATCGACGCGTGCTTGCCCGAGCTCAAGAAGAACATCTTAAAGGGTGCCAAGTTCGTCACTGGTGCTTGAGCGCTTAGTTGGTGGAGGCGGCAGTGGTCGAAAAATAAAAATGTATTAATAACCAGTTCGCTTTCCTTGAATGCGACCGTTGCTTTGAATTAAAAGACCTTTGGGAATGAACTTGTAAATTTTAGCTCCGTTCGGACCCAAATTTCCAAATGAATGCGACCTAATTAGGGTCTTTCTTGATCTGTGTTCGACCACCATCGAATTTGACGTCACAAGAGTGTTTCTACGATACTTTGGACATATCGAGCCTACGCCTACGTGTATAACATGAACGAAGGGCTTGGTGTGGAGCCACCGAGAAAGCGCACAGCAAGAGAAAGGGAAGTGGAGGACAACGGTGGTAATGGGGGGGCGAGTGCGAGCTCGGGGAATGTCGCCATGAATATGCTTGAGAATCGCGAAGGTGTGTTTGACTCCACTTGATCCGCCAGCGTGACTAACTCACTCGTAGACGAGTTACGAGCTGTGCTCGCGCACCAACTGGAGCTCGAAATTGCATTACGCAAGAGGATCGCCAAGGTCGTCGAGGCACGAATCCAGTGGGCTGAGCGTTTGAAGACTACACTCATGCAAGGTGTGCCTATTGTCTTAGCTAATAGCTGCGCTAAACTTCTGAATGTTCGAACCAGGCTCGGGGGAGCAAGCCGCGGCCGATCCAACCAGGTTCAAACAACGAGCATTCGAGGAGTTTCGCGCCGCTCACGCTCCGCTTGACCTCGACTCCCACACAGTACACCCTCGAGGCTCCTTCCTTCTTCGTTCCCTCCCTGACACACTCTCCCAAACTCCGTATCCTGTCCACGCCTCTACCTCGACCTCTAAGCAACTCTACCTCGTTCCACCCACCTCCGAATCCACATCCTTCCCCCCTCTCCTCCTTCTCACCTGCCCCTACCCCTCATGTCCTACTCCACACCCGAGTACAACCCTCCAGGGTCTCCTTAACCACGCCCGCATCACGCACGGACCGTCCTACGCCTTTGCCTCGCACGACGAGTTTATCGCATCCCCTGGAGCGACGAGTGTACTGGACGCCAAGCTCGAGCCGGAAAGGTATGCTCGCGTGCTGAGTGAGGGTGTAAGAATCAGTGCGGGCGGGGTGAGAGGTTTGAGGGCGCTGCTTGAGGGTGCGTTTGGTGGTGGGGAGGGGAAGATGGGATTGGGGTTCAGCGCGGACACACCAGCGTTGGCTGGGTTGCTTGGACGGAGGACCCGGAAGGGAGAGATTAGGGCGTTCGGGCAGGATGAGGAGGTAGATGTTGAGAGGGTTGACGGGAATAAGGCGGGGAAGGAGAAGTGGAGGGAGTATGGGATTTGGGTACCAAAACGTAAAGAAAAGCCCGAGGTGGATGCGTTTATGGACGAACCGGAAGATACTGGCACCGCTATAAAAGATAAGAGCTTGCCCTCACCTTCTGCCCTCGTCCGAAGTGATGGTTCAGCGACAAAGCCACCGGTCGAGCACACTCAGAGCTTTAGTCGGTTTTACATCAAAAAGAGGGTGGTTGTTTCGGATTGGAGTCAGTCTTTGCGCCGTTGTAAGTACTATGTTGAATTTAATGAGGTTTATACTCACAGATTTAATTCAGCACAAATCCAGCCCGACGGCCCAACGCATAGGTGGATGATTCGCCTAACTGCGCCGTCCTATGTGCGCAAATATTGCTTGGCTGCCACCAGATCACTGAAAACCACCCGTTCGCAGTCCGATCATATCACCACGTTCCTATCTACCGTGCGCATACAGTGCGCGTCGGTCCCGCCTCTTTTTGAAGATACCATCACTTGTTCTACGGCTCCATTCGTCATCTCTCGCATGTCCAGTGTACCGTTCCTAGCGCGCGTGACGCTTGTGTTTGCGGACGAGCGCACTAAAGACGTTACTGTCACTCAATGGGTGGACGTACGTGTTATATGCGTTACCCTTGCTCGCTCGCCTATTTACACTTTATAGCTCGACCCGATGCGCGCTGGGAGGCCTATCTTAGGAGCTGAACAAATTTTTGACGTTGAGCTCGACCGGAACGCACAACCCCTGCCCGTCGACACTTCGTCAGATAATATCTCACATTCCGTCCTTTGGGCAGAGGACCGAGGGGTCTCTGATAAGGCTACCCAGGATAGAATGCTGCAATCAACTCCCCCTGCGGTAAAGCCTGTGCCAAGCGCGATAAAGTATGCTGTGGGTACCACAACCACCCTTCCCCAAGAAACTCCACAAGAGGAATCGCTACCGGAGGATAAACTAAAACCACGTGCGTACCCGCATTTACCTGACATCCGCTGCTAGCTCCAACCTGGTGGGTTCTGATAGCACATGAACGGCTCATCCCAATCCTAAGCAAGCTCCGTTCAAGGTTACCACTGACTCAGGAAGGTATGTTGTGTGGACTATTCAAGGATTAGTTGATCGGCTCTGGTTTAGATTCTAAGAGTGGAATCGTGCCAAGCGTAGCGTATACGTGCTTTCCGACGCATTCCAAACTATTAGAAGCTCCGCACGGTAGACGAAAAGCAGTAGAGGTGGTGTTCACCTGTCCTTCCACTCTGCGCTCGCTGACCTGTTAGATTCCAGTGGCAATACACCCGCACAATACTCAAGATGCTCACCGCAGAGTGTGCATCTTACGACGCCGATTTGGATCCAAAGTTGGTTGAAAGTCTTGATGTAGCACAGCTACACACATACCTGGCCACAGAGAAGGTGTTTCCACGACCAGAACCCCAAGCACTCATGATAAAGCTTGAGGAAGAAACTGAAACTGCACCCCTTCCTCCTACAGTCCACCTTGCACACGGCCTGCCCAGATACTGCGGTGTTTGCGGGCTGAATGTCTTATCTCACCCGCCAACGCCCTATCCTGTGGGTACCTCTGGTTTTGCCTGCTCGCCTCCGAAATCTTCTCACCACCCTATGTGCGACATCGGACTCTGGACCACATCGAGGCATATTCGAAATACTATCCAACGGATCAATCCGATTTATGGCCTCATCACCACACAAGGCGCTCGAGAATCACTTCGAGGCGCGTCTCAGCTAGTCGAGTGCGCTTCTCCGCAGATGACGCTCGCCTTCCATGCTCTGACGGAACTTTGGGGCCTGAAAACTTTTGGCTACTCTGCGAAACGGCGGAACCCCGCTACCACCCTGGATGGCTTGCATGCTGTTGAAACTCGATTCCCTCTTGAACTCCTTGGGATCGACGCACCCCATGTGGATCGGACCCTAGCTCCTCATGCTTTGCTAGCTCTTGTCGCAGAGATTTTTATCAAGCGACTTGTTCGGGAGGCACTGAGAGCTCGCGCCGAAACGCTGGGGGGACTAGCCGGAGGGATCGGCCCTAACCTGTTGACTACTGCGCATATATCTCGAGCGTTGATGGACGGTCGGGGTTCTGACGGTTGGCTCCCGCTGATGGCAGTAGCACGTATTGGAATGACCCATGTGGATAGTGTTTAGGGACAATCATGCCTACACATAAACTTCACGCCTGCCAACCCCTCCCACAAAGGGATAAAGCCGAGCCCTGCGTCAATGAGGCGCTTTTTGTGTCCCAACGACCCTTACTATACCTTTGCCTCTATGCCGCCGAATCACGGAATATACACTAGGGAACCAATTCCAAGTTACAAATCACCCAACCGGGCGTGGCGATGCGCACCCTCCTTTCTAACACCCACAGCCGACACCAAAACCATGCCACCCCAGATGGTGTGTGAGCCTACCCTGCGCCGCCAATGCTGTACCAGTGCAGCGCTAGTGGTCACGCTACACCTGCTTCGATGGCCAAACAATTTTCCCGATTTAGACACCCTACCCTTTGAGCCGCTCGCTTGCTTCTCGGGGTCATCTGTCAATGCATTGCATGGCTGTTAGCCCAGCCCCCTTAATATCTAGTTATAAAACTTGGGCAAGGTGGTTGCACCCTTGCTTCCACTTCCACTTCCACATCCCTCGACCCCACACCGCATAACTCTCCTCTCTGCTTAGTTTAGTTCAACAATAATGTGCCGGCAAATTATGTGAGCACCTGTGCCCCTCGATATTGCTTATTCTCATACTGACGTCTTGAGACTGTAGACAGCAATATAAATTTGAGCAATGTGGCCACACTGTGAGTATATCCGATCTCCCGTTCGATGAAGCCGAACCAATGAGTTTGTAGCGTAATATGGATGGCCCGATTGTCGGAGTGAAAGGTGATGTGGTTCTCTGCGGAACCCACCGGTTAAAATACTGAATGTACATCTGCTAGATTGTATGCAACCGAATTGCAAGAAAAGCAGGATGCATTCGCCAAATTGCAGGTCCAAAGCGTGTAAAGACGTCAGTGTTTTCACCTGCCGTTTTGTCTAGCCATTAACCCATTTGATAGAAATATGGTCCCAATATTAATCCGTAGGTTTTATACTTCGCGCCCCCCACCTTCGTTACTGAGTCGATATCCTATCACCAGCCAGCGGCCCGAACCTGGTTACTGTAGCGAAGAGTGCGATTGCTCCTTAATGTTTTGACACTTTGCTCGCCGACTTATCCATTCCGACAGGTGCTCCCATAGGGCTGAACAGTCCTGCATCATCGCATGAGACTGAGCTATGCTTCCCTTTTCACCCACTGCTGCATTTATTACGGATACCCTTGGACCGTTTAGCATACCTCTATGTACTCTACTAAGACACCTCATATCTTACTGTGCTATAATGTATTTTAAGCCTGAAACCGCATACATCCTGTTCGATTTATTCTTCAAGAAGGCGCATACATATACAAATTTGTTTGTGGTGTTCAATGAAACTCAGTAACACAAGCGTTCACTCTGTGAGGAACGTCGGGTATACTTGTCCAATCTGGTAGAAAAACCACCACGAGCGACCACCAGCAGTAGGATCCTTCTTTCCCTTCTTTTTCTTTCTCTTCTTGGGGGGTTCCCCTTCAGCAAGCTGAGCAGCCTCTGGCGCGTCTTCCTCCTTTGCGGCAACAGGAAGCTCGGCCACCTGAACAAACGTCCCGCTGACGACCATACCCTTCCCAAAACGCAACGCTTCGAGGAATGTTTCGTCTGGTTGGACCAACACAGTAATATTATCGGCGAGAGGGTCGTGGGGGCCAACCCAGCCAAACTTGGCATCGTCGATAGGGGGGCTCAGCATCACGGGTCTGTTGACGCATGCCCCCGACATAGGGGCGTGTTGTGACTGTGGAGACGGCAGAAGAGTCAACCTAGCTAGACGCTGTTGCGCGATGTCGCCGAAAGTTGGCGTAGTGCCAGCGGGCGGAGGGTTTGCATTTGGAGTCGGTTCGACGACCGCGTCGATGATGCGGGAAGATGCCTCGACTCGCAAGGTAACATACGTTTCGGGAAGGTTATTTGGGCCAATAATAGCTTCGAGTTGTTCTTTCCCCGATGGGCCTATGTTCCCCCAAATGATCGCGGGATCCTCTTCGGGCGGTGCCATAAACTCCTCTACGTTCCATGTCGACTCGCCCGCGCCTCGTCCCCATGCTGGCTCCTCTCCGTCAGCTCTCTCCCAAGTTTCGCCAGAATCGGCAACACTAGGGCCCCAGCCATCGGCTGCGCTCCAACCACCAGTGTCGGACCATTCAGTTTGGTGTCCGTTTATGCTGGGAGGTTCGATAACGTCGGCGAGAAGCTCAGCCTCAGTGGGGACGAGTAGTTCAGGAACACTTGGATCGTCAGAGTTTGGGAGGTCTGGTTCAGCGTCGACGTCCATGGAAGGAGCATCTTCGATCTTTGTCTCTTCAGGTAGGCGTCCAAAGATCCATCCCCCCTCGATACGCTGTCCCCAAATGAGACCGCACGCCTTGCCCCAAGCGTCGGGGAACAAACGCGCCAGCTTGGTTGTATGCGGCATTTCCTGTTTAGCGAGCTGTACGACCTTTTTGGCGCGAGAGATGCCATGCTTGGCACCCTTTTCCGTTGAGGTGAACACTTCATTGTTCTCGAGAAAGTTGAGGAACACATCAACGAGAATCGGGGTATCTCGAATCTTCGATTCATTCCTACCATATTTAGTAATAATGTGTCAAAGTTTGTCCTGACAGTGAATCTATCGCAGAAGATGACGTACCAGTAGACACCTTTGTCGTACGCATAGGACGTCAAAAACAGCTTGATCACTCGCTCAGGATCTTGGTGAAACGCGTCCAAGGCGCGCTCCCTCGCGGTTTCGGGTACTATTTTCGATTCCTCGTTCTCTAGGACTTCTTCGATCGTTGCGGTGGGCAGTTCATCGCCCTCTGCGACAAGTTCTGACTCGTCGTCGTCCGAAACATCGTTGTCGTCATCGCCGGGCTCAGCCTTGGGATTCGTCTTGATGCCTTGGGGGCTGGCGTCAACCAGCCCTAGACAAATCGCAAACTAGGTAGACGGAATTATGTAAGGGCTTGAAGGCCCCCTTCCCAGCCGGACATACCACTTGTGCAACTTGTTGTACATGCTGAGGGAAGCGGCGCTTCTCTGTAAAGTCCTTGTGAGCTTGCAAGAGCCGATCAACGTAAGTTTCGCGACTGCCGTCAAATGGTTTGAGCGGAATACTTGTAGTCTACTACTTTACTCACTGGTCATATTTGTATACACGCCTGGATGATTTCGAATCTTCTTCAATTTCCTCCCACCATTCGAGCTGCACCTCAACCGTTTGGCCATCGACGATCTTCTTCTTCTTACGTCTTTTCTTCTTTTCACCATCGTGGCGCGACTCTAGCTCGACGGTAGGGGCTCCAACTCCCTCGGGCTTGGAAGTTTCGTCGTCGGGGTCGATCCATAACCCCGTGGCTACAAACTGGGAAAAGGGGATAATCTCTACCCCCTCGGGCTTGGTAGGAAACGGCGGCCATTTGTACCACGGCACGTTTGCAGGCCAGTCCTCGGGTGCTCCTGTGTTGTTGCTCATGGAGGAGAGTGTCGTGGGGGTGTGCAGGTGGTGGATGAGAATTGGGTGGCTACGGGGTTTTATGCCATTCATGGTCACGAGGTTGATAACGTAAGCATCGAGGTTACCAAACCGCCAATCGCAGATCTGGAATCCACTCGAACATTATAAGAATTACAATGTAAAACGTAAGAAGACGTTTAGCAAACGTTACACTATACGGTCTCAACAGCAGCGAGCGCAGCCTCATTTAGCGCCTCGGCCTCTAACATGATCTGTTCCTCCTTGGCAGAGATGCTCGCCTGCACCTCCTCCTTTGCAATCGTCAACTCCTGGAACCGCGCCTGCAACTCCCGCTCACGGCGCTCCAACTGTTCGACCTCTTCTTTCAGCGCATTGACGCGACGAGGGGCCGCAGCCTCCTCAACCATTTGCAGACGAGCAAAGGTCTCAAATTCGATATGGGCCTTGAGCAGTTCGATCGAGGCGTCCTTGGCGCGCTTTGTCAGTGCGGTGGATCGAGCGCTGTACCCTCCAAGAGTAACGCCTAGCTTCTTCTCGAGTTTGGCGGCTTTGGCGGCTTCCTTGGTCATGGCGTCTCGGTCTTGCACCAAGAGTGCGGCAATACCAACGATCCGCTCATTAGACTCGAGAGACGAAGCGTCGACCCAAGCCTTGAGGTTACGGTCGTAGGCCCAGGTGTCCCGCATGTGAGCCCAGCTCAGCAGCTCTCCGTCAAAGTCTTCTTGGCCAGCAGCGAGCACAACACCCTTCTTTACTTCTTCTGGGCTCGCACCGATGATACCCAGCGTGGCAGACAACTCGGCGTGCACGGCAAGGGTAGCAGCGGCAATATCCTCATCGTCGGGTATGTCGTACATAGAGGGGGTACCTCCAGGGTAAGGCGTACCGGGAAGCGGGTGCGCAATCGTGTCGTGTTGGATAAGGTCGACGAGTTCGTTGTCGATCAGCGCTTGTGCATTGGACAAAACACTCGACCCCTCGGACGTTCCTCGCAAGGCCTGCAAAAGTTGATCCCGATTGACGTGTACCGGGCGGGGCAAGTCGCGCTTAACAACGCTCGTCCGGCGTTCAAGGGCCTTTCGCTCTTCCTCTTCCTGCAACTTTTTCATCCGCGCGTTTCGTTCCGCCATATCCTCCACCGTCATCGTCCGCTCGTCTTCCTCCGCCTCTTCCTCATCCTCAGGCAACACAACCTCAAAATCGTTGCTGGGTTTCGGAAGACTCGCAAATCCGAGTTTGAGGGACCGCTGAGCAGCTGCAGTGCGCATCCGCTCCTCGCGTGGAGTGTCAGAGACCCTAGGAGTGCCGTCTTCAGGGTTGATGTTCAAGTTGTCGCGCATGGGAGTCCGGAGTGGAGTGGCGCCAACTCGAGGAGTGCTCGAGGCATCGGTACCACTGGCACGGGGGGTGACAAGAGGATTGGGAGTGAACGCGGCCTGGTGACGGGGGGTGGCACCTTCAAAGCCGGTGCCGCCTTGCGCTGAAACATGCATTGGCGTGTTTTCTTCACCGAGAAGAGGAGTCTGGGCTTGAACCATATTTCGAAGGTTCCGCGCCTCGGCCATAATGTTATCCTCTATCAGCTCTCTGATAAGCTATGTGAATTTGATACGAAAATAAAGTAACATACCTTGCGGCGCCGTGCGGGGAGTCCGCGCCATCCGCGCATGCCCAAGACCTTCATACTCTCCAAGCAACCGTCCACTAGCCTCGTTTCCTTCACCCTCATCATTCATCAACGCCCGCGCGCTCTGCCCCGCCTGCCCAATCTTCACAATCTCCTCCAACTCGGCCTCTCCGACTTGCGCCGCAGGAAGCACAAGCGAGCGCCGTTTGCTAATCTGCTCCGCTTCCTTGAGCTTCTGGATCTGCGCGTCGCGAGCGGCGATAAACTTAGTCGAGTGGGGCTCGTTGCCTCCCTCCTTGCCTTTCTTCTGGCGCTTCTTGGCCTCGAGCTCTTCTTCTTGCGGCTTGCGCTTGTTTTCGAGGCGGCGGAGAGATTGACCGACGGGTGCGGAATACGATTTGGCCTGTTCTTCGGTTGTATCGTAGAAACCAGGCGCCGGTTTCTTTTCGAATGGAATATCTGCATTGTACTGAAGATAGTGTGATTAGAGGAAAACACTGGTAGATGTGTGCACTCACGTCCATTCCCTTTTTCTTTGTCTTGTGCCGCATGCTATAAAAGATTTGTTAGCAAAGACTTATAGGCACCGCCTAAACTTACATGATACCAGCCGCCTTGAGCTCGCGCTTCTTCTGCAAAACCGCCAGCCTCCTGGCCTCCTCCAACTGCCTCTCGCGCGCCTTGCGCTTCGCCTTTTTCCCCTGGGTATTCGCAAGGCGCGCACGAGCCTCGGACAACATTTCCTTTTCTACACCAAACCATAAGCCCCGACACTTTAATCCTAAAACCGCAATACGCACCATCCTCGTCCATATCAATCGGGTCGGGCCTCGCAGGTTTGGTCTCGGGGTCAGGATCAATTTCGCCAGGTCGTAGCCGACGAATATCATCAGCGCTCGGACCCGCCTCGTCTCCTGGCCCACCCAACCCGAGCTCCTCGTTCTCCTTGGTCTCGGCATCGTCGAGAAGTTTTTGGTACCGTTCTAAACATTGAGTTGCGGTGCGGCCGACGATGGGGGCAATAGTGCGCCATTGCGTCGGCATGAGCTTTGCGAGGTGCAAAAGCTTTTCGTCTTCCGTCTAGAAATGTCGTTAGCTAGCGGTTCGTGGGGAGATGAGATGATTTGGTGCGCACTTTAGACCATTCCGTCTTTTTGATAGACGGGTCTAGCCACTCGTACCAGCGAGCTTTGCATTGCTTGGGTGTTTTCCGGACAAGCAAGGACGAGATACGCGCCCTAAGTTTGTGGGGTTAGCGGAAGCAACTGGTACAGGTTGATGATGCTCACCACTGGTTCTTCCCGTACTTTGCAATGGCCGCCTTGAGCACCTCATCTTCTGTGTTCTAAGTTCATACGTCGTGTGAGTGTGATTCTAATACCAGGTTAGCAATATAGGGTACCTTCCAAACACCTATTTAACTGCGTCAGCACCAGTATAACAGAATAAAGCAATTCAACTTACCGCCTTTGATGATGATGCGGACCATGGTTGAAGTCCAGGTAGTTGCACGTCTATGTGGCTGTGCGGTTGTGATGACACGTGACCTGACTCACAACAACCGAGCGCTACCTGATATTCGCCACCTCCACCTCCCGGTTCGCGTGGCTCTTCCGTTTACGTTCTGCCCACAATCGCGTGCTATCTCTAATGCCGATGACGATCTGGTGGAAGTTCTTTGATTTGTCCCGGGCTTGCCACTGGGATTGGGGTGCTCGTCGGCCCTGAATGTGATATTTACGCGACAAGGTGATATCCGCACGACTTTTCTACTGCCCTGCAGATGGACTTTGCTTGTGCCCCAACTCGGACATATCTATCTCCACACACCGCACATATGACGCAGATGGTATACTTGAAATCTGGATCTCTGGATCGTGGATCTCCAAGGCTAAACCACCCCTGTTCTTCCTTGCACTTGGGCGAGGCCATTTGGCCGACTCGGCCCACCCCTGTGCTCACCTCGTGCCAAAGGGGAAACTCCGGGCTGCGTTCAGCCTCGCCCTGGATCGTATGACTGGACACGCACGCTATTCTCGTCGCCCCTCTCATTTCAATCATGCGCCTCAAACTGAAATCCATTACAGCGTCCCTCATAAATTTACCAACATTAGGGGGTGGGAACAGGCGCACGTTTTTGGCAAAAGCACCAAACACAACGTGTCGTATTGCCGTGGTAGGCAGATCGCATCATATTACACTCTGTGTCAAGTTCTAGATTGTACCCAAACTAGCTTGTTTTGCACTATGTTCTCCGGCAAAACGGGCAGGCGAACGAGCATATGGTTGCTGTAGCCGGGACAGATATTCGTGCTTCTTGTGTTCTGCAGGGTTGGGTCAAGATTGAACGGGATTCCATCCTTCGGGGGCACGGGCAGAAGGAGATCCCGCAGTGTATGCGTGGAAGATATCATGAATAAGACTGAGACAGGACTACCGTGTTTTGTTATGGCAATTGACGGCAGCTTAAACACTCTGTTTTGCAGGTTGAAAAGACAGGAAGGACGGGAACAGACAGCATCACGGGTGGCAGGGCGATATGGCGGGGGTTTAGCTGGTGTCGGACATAAAAATCCGTTTAGCGCTCTGGGATGACGACGCGGCGAGAGGCAACGTCGGGTTGTCTTGGACTGCGCGCCAATTTATAGTGCGCTGGACACAGAATGTGGTAACCGACGCCAGTCTCGGTCACCGAACGCATGGGATATTCACGGCGGATGACCGTAAAACCGGCAACTCATCGGCCATCGGAGACATCACCCTGAGCGGCAAACTCGCGTATCAAGGACGTGATGCGGGTGATATCACCGACATACAAGATGTGGGCGATAGTGTACGTTGATATCTTGGGGAGACAGACCTGCCACTGACTGGATGGATATGCCACTCGACAGGTTGAGGATGGCGCGCATACCACGAGCGCCTACGACACCACCAGGTTGGAACTGAGATAACCGAGGGGTGCTTGTCGCAGCCTTGCCCGAATCGGACAGCCTAAAGTCCCTTTGTGGGCATTGTGCGGCAGGCTCAGTGCTCGCCGGTGACGACGAGGCCCAGATAAGCGGAGTGCAGTCGGTTATCACCCTGGCCGCTCCCTGGGAAGCCCAAGGGCATGTTCCTCGCATGGACATCAGGACAGTTCCCACAGTCGAGGCGAGCCCCACACGCAGTCCTAGCACCTCGGCAGACGGCCCAAAATCGCAATCAGCACGCGGTGGAGCCAGTCTCTTAACAGATCGCCCCCGGCTCTCCTCTAGTAACCGCCCCCCTCCCCCCCGCTCTTCAAATTAGTTCTCCGGCCGGATGGACCAACACGACAGCTCGGCCGCGGGGCCCTCTGCCTCTCCTGACATCGACGACTCCCGGTCGTCCAGGCCTCAAGTCCAGCGAGGGGTCTGTTGCTCTTCCGCCATTTTTTCCCGCAACTGACCGTAGAATCCCGCCCCCGGCGATCCAGGCGCGCGCATGCACCGTATGCCGACAAGCAAAGGTCAGTCGCCCGGTCTCTTGATGCCAAAAAGTCTAAACACGCTGTTAGATGCGCTGCATCGGCGCCGACGACGGCCAGGCCCAGTGTCAGCGCTGCAAGCGGAGCAACCTAGAGTGAGCCACTGAGCGCCTGCCCGGACAACGACTTACATCCCCCGCAGATGTGTATTCGAGAAGCACCGACGGGGCCGCAAGCCGGGATCCAAGTGCGCTCCTTTGCTGATCGTCCGCGATGTGTAACTGACACGGCCCAAGGCTCTCCGAGGCCTCCAAGATGCTTCGCCGCATCGAAAAGGGCCTCAACAACGAGCGCAGAAAGTCGCAGGTCGCGAGCGCAGCCGGTCAGACGCCCTTCCCCCTCTCTGCATCCCGCACCGCGTCCGACTTCAACTTTGCGGGCAACAGCGACGGCTTTATGGACCCGAGCCTGAACAAAAACGGGCCCGGCGCCCCGCGTGGGCAAGCTTCGGCTGCGACTACACCGACCGCGACCGAGCCCACGCCGGCGCCCTCGCTCGTCAACGCCCCGCCCAGCCGATCCGGCACTGCGCCCATCAAGGCGGGCTCGCCGGACGGCGACGACGACGATGACGACGACGACAAGGAACCGTCGGACGACGGACTGTTCCCTGCCCGCCTACTCGCTCGTGAGAACCGTCGCAACTCATTCTTCCGGACCATTCTCAATCCCGCGGACGCGAATGCAGAGGGCGGCCACTCGGCCGACGACACCAAGCCCTCGATGGACAACAGGCAGGCATCCGTCGCCAGCACCGCGACTGTACACCCCGTCATCACCGGGCCTGAGGACCCGATCTCGGCGGGGCTCATGGACGAGGCCCAGGCCAAGGTCCTCTTTGATCTGTATGTTCTCTCCCTTGTTCTCTTCCGGTCCCATCTCACTCGGTGCCTCAGAGTGTTCCTTCGCCTCAATCCGTTCATCAACCTGTTTGATCCTGTCCTCCACACCGTGCCCTATGTGCGCTCGCGGTGCCCGTTTCTGTTTACATGTCTCGTCATGGCGGGGTGCAAGTTTTGGAAGCCCGAGCTATTCAAGCAGACGCAGCGGCTCGCCAACGAATTTGTCGTCAAGGCGTTTGCAGACCAGTGGAAGCGCATCGAGGTCGTCCAGGCGTTTGCGTGCATGACGTACTGGAAGGAGCCCGAGGATACCGTGCGTTGTTATCTCCGCTGGATCGGCCCATCGCTGACGACCTTCTGCAGAGAACCTACACTTATATCGGCTATGTGAGTTTTACCGACCCCGGTATCTTACCCGCATCTGAGTTCTCCTTAGGCGAGCCGCATGGCCGTAGAGCTCGGGCTCAACCGGTACCTCGCCAAAGCCCCCGAAGGCGAGACCGAGCTGCAGAAGCGCGAGCGGCGGAACCGGGAGCGCACGTACCTTGTGCTGTTTGTGCACGACCGGTCCCTTGCTATGCAGACTGGCCGCCAATGGATGCTTCCCGAAGTGCGTAATCTCATTGAATTGCGACGAACGTGCGCTGACCAAACGATCAGTGCGACTTGGTTCGTCATTCGCTCAGTTGGCACGAGGATAATTTCATTCGACCCGAGGACGTGATTGTGTGCGCGTTTGTGCAGTTGCGGAGGATTGCCGTGAGTTTGGTCTGGGATTGTCCGAGGGCTGAGATTGATTGTGCTGGGCAGGCTGAGACAACCGATGTGTTCTATCTCCACAAGGGGACACCGGGACTTTTGCATGCGGATGTCAACTATGAGATTCTGCTTCGTGGGTGCAACAGCAAGCTGACCCAGTGGATGGATCTCTGGCATGGGGAAATGAAAAAGGGTATGTCGCCGTGCACGAGTGTTGAATTTGGCTGACTCGTGCGATCTTAGCTGGCGGACAAATGTTCCATTTCTCGATGCTTGCTTTCTTCCGATTGCATGTACGGCTATTCCTCAACAGCTTTGGGCTTCAGTCTTCCATGGCGTCGGTGAGTAGTTGTTCTAGGCGACCTGCAATTTTGGCTAATGGTGTTGTAGGCTACGCGCGCAAGCCCAAGCTTGCACGCACTGTCTGCCTGCTACACCAGCGCAGTACAGACGCTGCAAATCGTAACCAATGATTTTGCGCCTGTTGGAATGCTGGTAAGTTTGCATAGACTATTTGTTGTGCCCGAGGTTGACGGGCGTTGGCAGCGATACGGACAAGACAGTATTACCGTCATGACCGCATACTCGGCTGTATTCCTCCTCAAGGTTGGTGCCGAGGTCTACTTTCTTCCATCTGGATGCTAACTTGTTTATTTAGCTCCTGCGACGACCGCCAAACGTGACCGACTTGCATCTGACGCCGACATTGTCGGACCTCGACGAGGGCGCATCGACGCAAAAGATTTACGACCTCATCTCTGCAACGGCAGACGCCTACCAAGAAGCCGCGATCCACGCTTCATCTTCGGGCTCCGCTGCATACCACGCCCGTTTCCTCCGTAGCCTGGTGGCCAAGGACATGGCGACTAAGGTGCGGCAGGCCGCGCGGGACCGCAAGGTCAAGGACAACTCGGACGCCATGTCCACCGGCGGGACGTCGCACGGGACGCCGAGCCAGGCATCGCCGAGCTATACTGGCGAGCCGGGCAACGCCCCACCGTCATACCATCCCCCCTTGGCGCCTGGGACACACCCGAGCGCAGTGATGCAGCAGACACCCGGGGGTGCGAACGGCAACGGGGGCGGTGCGGGGATGCCCAACAGCAACGGGTTGATGTATCAGCAGCCGAACGCAATGGTTGGCGGGTACTCGGAGGACATTTTCCCGTTTCCGTCGTCGCCGCATTTACCGATGCACCCGCAGATGAATGAACACGGACAGGAGATGGCGCCGCCTCAGCAGCAGCAGCAGCAACAGCAACAGCAGGCACACCCGCATCCGTATGGCGGTGGAGGCATGCAGATGCAGCACCAGCAGGCGCACCAGCAGATGATGTCGCACCAGCAACAACAGCAACAACAGCAACAGCACCACCAGCCGAACAACCAACAGTACAGTCATATGTATGGGATGCCAACTGCTGCAGCAACGGCGTCGGACCAACATTATTGGCGGAACATGTTCATTGAGCTTGGTACGTCAAATCGATTATTGCGAAATACTTTGCGTTAACCTTTTGCACCATCAGGTTTCGGAGGACCAGAGCCTACGGTCACCGGTTACCCGGGACCATGAGATCTTTGGAAAAACTCGGGTCAGGATGTATAGGGCACGATTAATAGATTTGGTTTTGGGGCCTTCGGGGTGTGGTGGGCAATGGACAGCGCGGAGTTGCTCGTAGCCTCGAGGGCACATAGGCCTGGTGTTTCGGGTGTGGGTTCTATGCCTATTATTTCGGTTTTGATTTTCGCTATGGGCTTCCGGACGTGTACTTATGTTGTAATGAGCCATGTTGACACCTGTTTGAATGCCACGCGTTGGCCACCTGGAAGTGTGTGTGCGTGTGTTTGGGCGGGGGGAAGGGGAGGCTGACGGTCTGCAAGCCGCTTGGAGGCCAGCACCGGCGTGTTACTATCTGCGAGTCGGGTGCCCGCACCGACAACTTTGATGCGGATTTGACTAAGGCAATTAGGCTTGATCGGGACTAGGTCCAAGTGCCGCCGAATTTGTATTGTCCTCCTTGGTCTATTGTGGACAATCACCGGCACAAAGGACAGCGGGCCTCCGATTACCTCAAAAACATGGCGGAAAGTAGACTCTCGCTACTCTCCCTTCCGCTCCCTATACCAGTCGCCGGACGACTCCCAGTCTTCGCGATTCTCACCGCTACGACTCTAACGACATGTCTCTCCACCGCCTCGCCTCCCCGCCCCCTCTCTACGCCGGCAACACTCTGAATACACCCCAAGCGCACTTTACCACGCTCAAGCCCTACCTCACGCTTCCCTACCTTCTTTCCCTCACATGGCTCGCAACGCCCATCATCTCGTTGCTGTTTATTATCTTTCGTCTAATTATCTCCCAAGGAGCCGCGCAGGACGGTGTCGAGGATGCCAAGGGCGTGCTTATTGCGAGCTGCGCTGCTGCTGAGCGTGCGGCCCAGGGTGTAGGCAGTATTGGCTCGTTTATGGCGGCGGGTACCAACCGCCAGATCGAGGCCGCTGTCAATGGGACTATTAACGCTGCTCGTGCGACTATGATCTTTAGGCGAGTTCTAATATTCGCTTTGCCCGAGTGGCGCTAACTTTTTGTACAGTCTCACCGCGCTTCAAGGTATCATCGAGTTTGTCATCGACATGTACCGTTCCATCTTTTTGTGTTTCCTCGAGCTTGTCGTCCGTGGAGGTCTTGCTATCATCATTGGGGCTTTGACCGAGGTAAGCCATTTGGACAAAGTAGAGTGGCTTGGTCTAACTCGCTTCAGATTACCAACTTTTTGCAAAACACGATTGGCGGTCTCAAGTCGTCTATCCAGGGTGACATTCAGGCTGCGAACAGTGCTATTGCGACTGCCGTCAATGCGATCAACAGCGTTACAAAGATTGTCAACGTTAAGCTCAATGTGCCCCAATTCGACATCCCCGCCCTGTCTGGCCTTGACAATATCAAGATTCCGACGGACCTCCAGGACGCACTCACCAAGCTGAATTCTACTCTTCCTACGCTCGACCAGATTCGGAATACGGTGGACAACATGTGAGTTGACTTACATGCGCATACAGCTACTTCTAATCCCTTCTAGTATCGCCATTCCCTTTGACGAGCTCAAGAAGGAAATCAACGACACCTTTGCATCTCCTAGCATGCGTTTCAACACTTCAGTCCTTGCCGTGCCTGCACGCTCCAACATCTCCTTCTGCCAAGACCTTGACACCTCCATCGTCGACGATCTCGGACGCGACCTGCAAAAGATTGGACGCATCGGCATCGTCTTGCTCCTAATCTCGCTCGTGCTCCTTATTCTTGGTGCCATGGCTCTCGAATGGTACAAGTGGCGTGTGTTGCAGAGCGAGCTCGAACGCACGCGCCAGGCGTGGACCACCGACTCGGCTGTGCAGCAGACCGTTGCACATGGAGATGTTCCAACGCTGGTGATGACGAATGATAATATGATGATGTTGCATGTTACGCAGCAGCACCCGTTGATGTTTGCGATGGCGAATCGACTGGCGGTTATGATGAGGCTCTCGGCTACCTCTTACACTCATTTAAGGTGAGTTGTTCTGGTGTGTTTCGGCGATGCGTGCTGACTTGGCGTAGGTTCTTTCTTGCATATATATTCCATCCAGCAGCGCTGGCCTGTCTTTTAATCGGTTTGTTCGGTCTTATTTCTGTCGAGTACGTCCTTTGCTACCATGCTCCGCTCGGTAATTGACCTGTATGCTAGGGTTCAACTTCTTGCGCTCGGCCCTATCCAGAAGCATTACTCGACTCAAGTATCCAACTCGGTCGGGGACTTTACCAACAGCATCGCCGTCTCCATCAACAGCGGGATGCGAAACGACTCGGCGTTTTACGCGGCCCAAGTCAACGCTCAGACGTCCGCCATGCAGACCACAATCAACAACGGCCTCTTTGGGTGGGTCAACGGCACGACCGTCACGCTCAACAACACACTCGTCGCGTTCTACTCGGACGTGCAGGATACAGTCAACCTTGTGTTTGGTGGTACGCTGCTCGAGGCGCCTGCACAAGAGTTTGTGCGGTGCTTGATCGGGTCCAAGGTCCAAGGCCTCGAGAACGCGCTCACGTTTATCCACGATAACCTCAAGGTCAATATGCCCACGGTCTCTGACGACGTGCTCCTGCTCTCCAACTCGTCTGTCGACGCGATCACCCAGCCCATCTCCCTCGCCGCCGTCGGTGACGGTTCTGCCTCGGACGGCGGCTCTGGCTCTGGCATCGTTGGCAAGGTCATTGCGCGGTACATCGCCTCGCTCAAGAAGGAGCGCCTCATGTTCTTCATCTTTCTTGGCATCTGGGGCTTTGTCGTTCTCGTCGCGATCTGCATCATCCTCTGGCACACGTTTGGCACGCGGTGGTTGCACAACCGCCGTCAGCACGCCTGGGAGGAACAGAATCGGTCATTTGGTCCGTTTTCGAGGCGGCCGAGCGAGCAGAGCCGGTATGCGTTCCCTGGTGTGCCCGGTGGGCAGCCGTTGAGCGTTGTGCATGGCAGGGCGTTGTGGGAGGGGCAGCAAGAGGCGGAGGAGGGGAAGAAGGGTGCTGGATTGATGGGGTTCTTTAGTGGTGGTGCTAAGCGGGAGAAGATGGAAGAGCAAGAGGTCAACTGGGAGGAGGGTCAGAATGTGCGTGCTGTTGTGCATGTCCAGGGTGGAACGTCTGGAGGATGGATTGGACGACTGAAGAGCACCATGGCACGACGAAAGGCTGAAAAGGCGAGCCTTGAGCCTGTGCCGTTTACGAATTTTGGACAGCCCGAGGACAGGACCGAACCCAAGAAGAGCCGTGGGATCGCCCCGCTCAGTATGTCGCAGGAAGCGGTCGAGACTTCTGCGTGGTCTGCATCGCCGACTACCCAACCCCCCAAGCCGTGGAACCCGTTCACGTTTGCGCCCAAGCCCAAGGCCCCCTCGCCCACTCCTCCGCCTCCACCTGCTGCCGCTCCTAGGTCCGAGCTGACGGCTTCGTTTGTGGAGGACGCTCGGCCCGTGATCTACGAGCAACGTGGCGCTCTCCCTCTGCACACGCATTTCTCAAGCCGCTCCCCGAGCCCGGATGCTCCCAACACGCCCCCTGGACTGCCCGTTTCCGTCGGACACACGCCCGACGAGGGTGTCAATGCGTCCCAGCTCCAATTCACGTCCCAAGCGATCCCGCGCCAAGTTCCGCCGGTGAGGACCGTACCGGGCGGACGCGTCCCGCGCCGACACCGTGCGCAGAATTCGTCTCTTTCTCTGAATGGGAACCCGTTTGCCACGCCGTTTGATGATGACCGACGTGCGTCGGGGTTGGATGGGCGGTATCCTGTGACGGGTCGTGCGATTTAGGTTGATGCGATTCGATCTTTTTTCCTTAATTTTTTGTGTATGGTTTTAACATAGCCTGTCTTTTTAGTATTGTGTGTATTTGGCCTAGGTATGCACTCGTGTAGCATATACGAATACGATCTTTGGATGTTTGTATTACGTTGCTTGTTGTAGAGACAAGATTGAATGAATTGGACTATAAATTAACATAAACCGAGTGCACCCGCTCCCAAGCTCTTCCACGCCTTCAACCATTGTGGGCATTGAACCAAGGCATTTGTTTACAGCAGTTTACGTCGGTGGCAAATGCTGACATAATCCACATTTCACTTGTACCCGGCGACGACGTGGGGTCATGCAGCGGACGCTGGGGCTAACTTTGCTTCGGAGCTCCTTTGGTATTGGTGCTAGGCAACATGCACTTCCCGCTTGCACAATGGTGGGGTTGGTGAGAGGGATGGCGAACGTTGGGTTGGATTCGCTTGCTCCGATGAAGGGAGCCACGCACCAGGTGAGTGTGGATTTGAGATGTCTGGGCCTTGATAGATTGGGGGCTAGAAGATATGTCGTTTGACGTGTTGGTCATCTTGTTGATGCGCGTTGAGACGCGGCTCGGAATGCACTGTTTCTCGACTAGTGCTTGGTGGATGCCAGTTTTCTATTCTTCGGCTCAATTTTCGTTCCTGGATACGTGTACTTGATTGTATTTTTTGTAGAACAAACGGCTCGGACGTGGTCAAGGCTCTGGACGAGGCGGGACGTCTACTCGCGGGCATAAAGGTCAAAAGGCGCGAAGTGGGAACGGGAAGCCCAAGGTAAATTTCGAGGGCGGGCAGACACCTATTACGAGGCGGTTCCCCAAGCGGGGTTTTTTCAATCAGTGGGTGGAGCCCCTTTTCAGTCTAGACTGGACTCTGAGCTGTTGAATTAGAACTGGCAAAACGTGGGCGCCTGTAAATCTGGAGAGAATACAGAGCTGGATAGATCAGGGGCGACTGGTGTCCACGCCAGAGGCCCCAATTACGGCGCGAGAGCTGTTATTGTCTGGGTGCATACACGGCGTGCATAACGGAGTCAAGGTGCTGGGAGACGTCAGTGGTCCTTTGTCTGGTGTATATGCTGTGAACTAACGGCAAACAGGGCGCTGAATTTCTACGAGTTCCGCTCCATATCGAGCCCTCTCGGGCGTCGCAATCTGCCATCAAGGCGATCGAGGCGCTGGGTGGGAGCGTCAAGTGCACGTACTATAACCCGCTCGCACTGCGAGATCTCGTGCGAGGCCGGTCAGATAGGAAGCGCGCGGCTCCAACACGCAAGCCCGATGTTGGTGAGCACGAGGCAGTAAACGTGTGCAGAGCGCATTTTGACGTAAGTTCGGCTGGTAGAGTGGTACTCGAGTTGGAAGAACAGGGGGTACCTGGCGACACCACAGACCCCAGAGGAGGTCAAGGTTGCAAAGAGGGCGCTGTTTGCTGGGCCTGGGGCGCGTGTGCGAGTGAGCACAGACCTGGAAGCATAGGTGTATTGTACAAAAGATTCTGGGGTGTTTGTGCAGGGTGACTGCGGTATGCGGGTGTTGTGGTGTGTTATGCGCGGAAAAGATGTTTAAGATAATTGGGGGCCTGTCCTCTGTGTTCGACGCTGCGAGCAGGCCTGGTTGTGTTCGCGTCGCTGGCTCGCCCAACCGCTAGAAGACCAGAAGGGTTATAGAGGGCATGTCCTAATCAAGACCAAACAACACCGCCACCGTAGCACAACTTCTACTCTTGTCGACGACTTTACGCTCGCCGACGACTCCCTTTGGGTTTTGCCTCCCTCCCACGATTTACGACCTATCATCCCACACCGGCGCACCCTCCTTTCTCGCCTCCTTCCGCCTCTGGTCTCTCTTGTAGTGCACGAGTTCGCCGTCAAAACCCCCGTGCGCGCCGTGCCTTGCAATGTCCTCGCGCACTTCCCCTCCACCCTCGGGTCTCCGCAGGCCGTCGAGCACGTTCCGGACGAGTGTGTTGGGAAATCACATCGCCGCACCGCCTCCACCGCCTGACGTCGAGAGCGAACGGCAGTCGCCGGACACCGCAAGCTCGCAGACGAGCCGGCGGCGACCGCCTCCGTCCGAGCGGAAAACATCTAGACACAGCATCCGCATAGACACCCGCGATACTGCACGCGTCGACTCTACACCGCGAAACGAGAATCCGGTACGCGTCTTTTTCCGTGTTCGTGCTGATCGTTTTGTAATATTTGTTTTTCTATCTTGCCAGTCTCGACGACCACCCTCGATGCAGCTCGGGCTCGAACCAGCAGAGGACAAGGCGCGTCCGACGTCGGTTGCGTCGTCCGAGTTTGATGCCTACTACTTTTCGGTTCCATCCCCCAACCAGTCGCGCCGCGCCTCGCTTGCACCTGAAGATCCCTACATCCAACCAGGGCTTGAGCCGGCGCAAGAACATCAAGGCACGGTCAAGGCCCGCAATCGTCTTTCGTTCAACCGCACGAGTTTGCTGATACCAGATACACCTGTCCGCGACCCGGCTTCCATCGACCGTCGAGCGCTCGTTGGAGTGGGCGAACTTGCTACCCCTCGCTGGACTGTTACCCGCGATTCGCGTGCCATCTCTCATCACGATCCCAATGTACACCGGGCTGACGATCACCACCTCCAATCGCACACTCCTGGTGACGAGCCGCCTAGTCCGTGGACCATCGAGGCGGTTGACGCGAGCGATTCTGGCGATGGCAGGGTATGTGATTTATTCTATGCATTTTTAACTTAGTTTTAACACACGATTGTGTTTGTAGCTATTGTCGACCAAGTTCCCTCGCGCCACGCTCGGCAGCCATGCGATGTCTTCTCGGACTTCTCTTTCGTCTAGCGCCTCAGCCGGAGCGCGTCCTCAAGAAGGGTCTTCTCAGCTCGATTCTCCAAATCCTGGGTACCGATCCACCAAGTCCAAGGTGTCGGCGACCGAAGAGTCTGGTGGCGAGGAGATACTGTACAAGCCACCACCGCGCAAACCCGCTGGACGCCCATCTATTTCTTCTATTTCTTCCAAGCGGCTCAGTGGCGTCTATTCTCATTACCGCGACGGCAACGGCTCGTCGGTTGATATCGTCCCCAGCCCAATCGATGTATCCGCACAGTCCTCTCCGGCAACAGGGCCCGCGATTCTTCCTCCTCCCTCTGCTTATGGCCAGCAGGCTTTTCCCAAAGCGCGCAAACGCACGTCGGACGAATTCGCCATGGACCAAACTGGGGCTCTTGTCTCTAAGACGACTGGCTCCTCTCTCACCACCACGGCGGGTGCGAGGAATGGTAGTACGGAGCGGGACAAGGAGCACGATGATAAAGTTGTTAGGCGTCATCGCAGCCTTGGAGTTGGCGTTCCAGGGAAGCCTGCCGACCGCGGATCAGGCAAGGAACGAAGGCGCGGCGATAGCGTTGCATTGAATATGAGCGCGAACAAATCACCTTCGGCCAGCACTACTCCACGTGCGACGGCTGAGAAGCATGCTAGACAGACGTCCTCGTCCTCGACATCTTCGTTCCACGATATCACACATCCCAAACGGCACGACTTTTCGCATCTGCCCCCCTCGCCCTCGACCAGCTCCATCCAGCATTTTATGAAGCACGGTGTCAACGTTCCTGCTCCGGGCACGCCGCCCCTTCCATCTCACCACTCGTCACCCTCGGTCGCTCACTCACTCTTGCGTGGCACTCAAGAGGGGTGGGCTGCGCTCGAAGATTCGTCCACCGCCGAGGCTTTGCGGAAACTTGATGGCCTGTCCGGAAAGAGTGTGCGCGCTCGTAGCTCTGTAGGAAGCGGAAGTCGCCCCACCACGCCTGGCCAAAAGACCGGCCGACTCTCGCGCCCGGGTAGCAAGGAGCAGCTCGGTTCGATGACGCAGGAAGCGGACCCGCCGCCAGATGTTGAGAACAAGGCACCAGGGAGGAAACCTTCGAGCCGAGACGGCCCTCCAGGTGCGCGCGCAAGCTTTGGTCCCCCAACGCCCAAGCGAAGCTCGGCCGGTTCTACCACGTTCACGGGGACGCCCACCACGGGCTCTAGGGACTCGGCCTCTCTTTCAACTGCCACGAGTGCCACTTCCATGTCATTGTCCAGCCGGAAGCTGCGTCGCAACAGTGGGGGTAGCGACACTTCAAGCGGCTATGCTGTGGCCGAGGCTGGTGGGCTCGTTGGAGAGGAAGGAGCGGCAGCAGAGATTCCGCCCGTGCCACCGTTGCCCAAGGATTTGTCTGCGTACAGGACGCCGCCGATGAGCGCTGGGGTTACTTTCCCCGGCTCTGGCCCGAACGCGAGTATGGGCGGAGGGGAGAGTGGGTTCGAGTCCGCGTCTGAGGTAGCTGGGTCCGACGATCCTGATAAAACTGTTG
>WSTK01000450.1:0-27031 GCA_019616945.1 Ceratobasidium sp. 414
TGAATAACTTACGCTGTGAAAACTAGAAACTGGGGGGTGTCGGCCTAAAGAAGTCGTTAACGATCAGCACCCTAAAAGATCAACATGGCGACGCACCTGGGCGATGCCACCAGGGATGTTGGTGGATGCGCAAGCACAGTTCGGCAGCTTGCACTTGGAGGGATCGCAGCTGTAAGTAAAGGTGCCCCCTCCGTTGGGTGAAATTCCGCCGTCCTGCCTCTTGTCAAGGTGATGCTCGAGCGAGACGGCGCCCTCTCGGACTTGATTGTGCCTCAGCAAGGGCTTGCGAGGCCAGTGGGGGGCATGGGCGGCGGTAAGGAGGGGAAGGGCGGCGAGCACTACGAGAGCGGACACCATAGTGAAGGATAGGAGGGGAATGAGGCAGAGTACAAACACCGGTTTTCGGTTTATAAATGGATCCGCCATACAGCCACCGGTTAAATATGGCTGTGTTGCCTCACGTGACTTGCACGGCATTCTACGCGACAACCACTGCCCTTTGTAATGACCGTGGGGCATCTGCAGAACCTCAACGATGCTCAACACAAGGGTAGCTACGAAATGAATCTACGTAAACAGTTTCTTACATGTCTTTAGCGGTCACCTTTGAACCAACCGGCGCACTACAAATCCTGGCCGGTCCGGGCAGTGGCAAAACAAGAGTCTTGACGTGCCGTGTGGCCAACCTAATAATAACCCACTCCCTGCCACCCTCGTCCATCTGTGCCGTCACGTTTACGAATAAGGCAGCGACGGAGATGCGCGTGCGCCTAACTCGTCTTGTTGGGGCTGCACAGACAGCCAAGCTAGTAATCGGTACCTTTCACGCTATTTGCGCAAAGTATGTACTGGATTGCAGGCCCGAACCACGCGCTTATAAATAAACTAGTTTTCTTCGAAGATATGGCAACTCCATTGGGTTAGCTACCAACTTTTCGATTTGCGATGCGGATGAGAGGTAAGCACCGGCCAAATAAATCCGCCTCGACTGATTGTTTTACATACAGCAAAAAGACCATCAATGCTATTCTTCAAAAGCGCACGCCTGAGCTTGAAGTTTCCAGCATAACACTCAAAGAACCGGTAGTGCGTGCTCTAATCTCGAAAGCGAAAGCGACGGGTCAGTCGCCCCAAGAAATGCTTCGTGCTGCCTCGTCGATTTCAACCCAAGACAAGCTGCAAGCGGCCATTGCGCATATATACGAAGAATACGATGCAACTCTGCGCGCCGCAAACGCGCTGGACTTTGACGATCTACTAGTTATGGGCCACCGCCTCTTGAAGACTACTCCAAGAGCAATTGCGAACTTGAGGCATGTTGTTGTTGACGAGTTGTGAGTTTATCCGTTCGTGCTTCATGCGGAGTGTAAAATTGACTCCGGCTTCCTGGTAGCCAAGACACGAATACTATGCAGTACGAGCTCATGAGAGTACTAGCCAAGGCATGTGGAGGCTGTGTGAGCGTTGTCGGGGACCCAGACCAATCGAGTCAGTATTTCGACCTCATTCATATATTTTCACTGACTTTGGGATCAGTATACGGTTGGCGCTCCGCAGGTATGGTGCATTTGTCTTTATACGCAGGTTATTCACGTACCTTCATGTGATTGCTAGACGTGACAAACCTTGGCCGAATGCGAAAAGGTACGCCATCTTGCGACTTTGAGCTAGTCCAACTGTTAAAACATATCCTTAGATTTTCCCGATACGCACAGCATCTACCTGGAAGAAAACTATCGTTCGACTGGCTCTATCGTCTCGACTTCGCTAGCAATCGTATCCCAAGGTAGAAGTTTATTACCCCCTACATTTGTCCGTAAACTGACACACTGCTTCTTTCTCCCAAAGATAAACAACGCCCTAAAAAATCCCTCTTTACATCCCATGCGAACGGCCCCAAACCCCTGCTTAGAGAGTTCTCAAACGCAGCCGAGGAGGCCGGATTTATTGCTCGAGAAATACGAAGGATAATCGCGAGTTCGGGCGGAATGGTCGGGTTTGGTGATTGTGCTGTTCTTCGTAAGTCCGCCCTGCTTGTTGAAACCGCTTTTATTCATGCGTCCCTTAGTTCGCTTCAACGCTCTCTCTCGTGCAATCGAAGCCGCACTCCAACAAGAAAGCGTCCCAAGCCGCGTTCTAGGCGGACACAAGTTTTTCGAACGAGCCGAGGTAAAAGACGTGCTCGTGTATCTGCAGCTGGCGGATAATCCATCTTTCACACCCGCGTTCACGAGAGTCGTAAACGTCCCGAAGCGAGGTGTTGGAGAAAAGGTGTGTTTGCTTCAAGCCCCAACAATCAGCCATGTGTTTCCTGTTCCCCGCTTCTTTTTGACCGGCTTGCGCTCCTCGAATCAAGAACGCTAATAAGCCTGTTTCGGGCAAGTCCATCACAGAAATTGTCGCACGAGCCACAGCGGACAAGACAAGCGCTTTGAACGTGATTGAGCGGATCTGCGATGGTACAGCACCAGATATCAAGCCACCCGTGAAAAGAAAAATCGCCGAGTTAGTCAGGCTTATCAGGCAGTTGAGAAAATGGGCAGCGGAGGTCCGTCCTTATTGTTCCACTCGCCTATTGGTCCCTTCTCTCTCACAGTACAGCATTATTTACTCACGTTTCACGCAGGGCGTCCATGCGGCAGACCTCATCCGACGCACTGTCGATGGGATCGGGTATGAGGCGTATCTGCAACGTACACAGCCGGACTGGGAGGCTCGTTGGGAAAACGT
Organism: Ceratobasidium sp. 414; assembly: GCA_019616945.1. Lineage (NCBI taxonomy): Eukaryota > Fungi > Basidiomycota > Agaricomycetes > Cantharellales > Ceratobasidiaceae > Ceratobasidium > Ceratobasidium sp. 414. The sequence continues at coordinate 2,731 of WSTK01000450.1, forward strand.
GCAGGAGCTCATCAACTTTGCTGCTGGCGTTGGAGGATTGGAAGATCCGGAAGGTAGAGATGAATCCGAGGGGGACGAGGCTTGGGATGGAGGCGGGTATCCATCAGACGATGAAAGCGCATATCCGGTCGTTACCCAAGGCTCGAGTTCCACCGTGGATAAGACTAGGGCCAGCGATAAGGTCGAACCCAAGAAGAGGCCAAGTCATTCTACAGCAAATATGAAGCAAGGGACGTTATCCAACTGGCGGAGTGATTCGTTGCCGAAACCAAGTCCACCTATCCAGCCGGCATTTCCCGCCGTTGAGGACATCCTGGATTTAACTGGTAGTGATGATGAAATCCCTACGTTTGCGCCGAACGGGGCGAGCGCTCCAACAAAGAAGGCACCGAGACAACGAGCAAGGTGAGTCGCCGAGCTATCTGCACCACATGCCTAACGTAGATTTGGAATATCTAGCCAGCAAACCCCGTTGCGAATGTTTCTCCAGGCGTCACTGTTGTCTACAGATACGGAGACGAAGGAAGACGATGGTGCTGGAGTAAGTTCATCGCTCCACAGTTCTATCGAAGCTTGCTGAGTGGGCAACCAGAAAGTTACGATCACCACATGCCATGCAGCAAAGGGGCTCGAGTGGCCGGTTGTGATTGTTCCTGCAGGTGAGTTGGCTCCAAGCATTCCGAGGAGAGGTACCTTATAGCGTTTAATATCGATAGTGGAGGGAGGGACGTATCCTTTTTATAGAGCTGAGGACGTGGAAGAAGAAAGGTATTTCACAACTATATCAGCTCTGTCAGTCCTGTATTCAGCTTGGATCTAGGCGGTTGCTATATGTTGCGTGCACGCGTGCTCAAGCACTGCTCTACCTTACGCATTCAAGCTCACGAATGGTTGGAGGTTAGTAATCGTCCCCACAATATGGACTCCCACTCCATGACATCCCACATGCAGGAGAGACCCGAAAGACGACGCTGTCGGAGTTTGCGTCGTGCGTCGTCGAACAGGATACGGTGAGTTTACCATCGGATAACACTTATCAGCATGGACTTACTAAACGGTCGCATCTACGTATCCAATTAAAGGCTCTCTTCCAACGCAAGCTTCCGCAGATAACGAAAGACGAGCTAGAGCTATTCGGAAAGCTCCTCACGCGGCCAGTTCCAACAAATGAACGTGTGCAAAAGAGTCTGAAAGAGTTGTGAGTGCATGGATTCTGACGTGAATGGCTGGGAAAGTCGAGACTAACTCGGTCAACTCGATCTACAGCCGTCGAGCCCAGCGGTTGCGTGATCATGAGCTAGACACGCCGGACGATCCGGATGAGGCGCCTACCCCCGTCTGGAAATACACGAGGGGGAATTCCCCGAGCGCTAATTGGTCAGGTAACCAGTGCACTTGATTTGGTTTCAGTACAAGTATTGACTAAATGCGCGTTAGCAGGGCCAACCTCAAACTCGCACGAAGGGTTCACAAGCCTCTCGCTTGCGTCTGTGGCATCATTTGGGAACCGTAAGACCTCGGGCCAGAAGAAAGTCTGGCCCAAACCCAGTGCTATTGATGCGCCGAAGCTCGGCCGCTCGACGGTCTCGAACAACAATATTAAGGGGAAGGACGTAACCGGGGTTGCCGTTCCTGCTGCACCATCAATTACTCGTCATCCAGTCAAGGCGATCCCCGTACCTAGGCCCCCACCGGCAGTGGTGGCAAACTCTAGTACCTCTCTCAGAATATCTTCGGTGCCACCAAAACCAGCGAATTCGGCGTTTCGGCCGCCGACCTTTATCGCTCCCGGAACGACCCCGAATTCTGCGAGCGTCGCTGGGGTGAAGCGAAGACTGGGGATGGGCCATTTAGCTGGTGGTTCTCTGTCGATCCCAAAGGCTCGCAGGGTCGATAAAGACGGCAAAGCGGCTGGGGGAGGGTGATGCTGTGGTGCCTGTGACGCAAGGCTTAACTTATTGGTGTGTTTGCTATCCTTACCGGTTCATATGTGCATCTTTCGTCTTCGCTGTGTATCTTCGAGACTTAATCTATACCCCATATTTTAGAATGGTGATGTGTTCGCCAACACCCCATTGCGCGAGCAATTTGGGGAGCTCACGCACCTGTGGAGATGATTAACGTAAACTGATACAATAGGGTAGGGTCTTGGTTCAAGTGAATGCAAACCTTCCTTAACCGAGCATACTTCTGACCACCAAACTTGTCTTGCAGCGGACTAGGAGTAGCTGGACACCAACTTTTGTAAAGTGGGTTTTATCAAGCGCTGGGCGGTAGACCAAGCGGCGCACACTGTTTGGCTCACTCCGAGTCCCCATCTAATATTAACACCCCGATTGATTGCTATGACTCCTACAGAGGGGGTACGTGAATCAAGCGGGGAGACGCCCGCTTGTACTGATAGTACAGGCGTCGCCCCCGCGCCAAAAGAAGGTCCTCGAGGTTTGAGGGTGGGACCCAACTGAATATTTCAGCGCCCATTGCTTTAGGACTAGCGATGGGAACTAGATAAGTGTTCGAGGCAACGTACGTCAAAGAAAGTCCGTGCCTTGTGGAAGCCCTGCTAATAAAGCCAGATATGCTGAAATCCACGCGCCCCCAGCCCTGTCGGCCGCAGTCCACTGTGCGAGCCCCCAAGTTTGGGACCCAAGTGACCTTCGCCCCCCAATTGAGCAAGGCGCAGAACGTTCACTCGCACGCTAGACTCGAACCGTGACTTTAGTCGTATTACTCAATCTCGCGTCCACATCTAAGTTCATTTCGGCGCTTGGGGTGCGTCGCATCGATGAGAGCCACCCTCGTGGTATGGCATCACAATAGCCTTTGTTGCGCCGCCGACGCCCTCGACTGATCCTCGAGCATCCATTCGCTGTTTGACAGAACGACGACCCTGCTTGGCCTCGAACTTGAAGCCGAGTGTGCGCGGTGGTCTGGCCGCAATGAGCAGATGCAGGTGGTCAGCTGGTGTGCCTCGCCACAGGCAGGTGCCCGTTTTTGAGGTAAAAGACGACAAAATGTACCGCTGGGTAGTCTCGTGCCGGGTGGAGCCACTCGGCAAGGAAGCTACTATTCAGATCGCAGCAGACGTGCGGTCGTTTCATTCGTCCGAGAGAGCGTACCCCGAACATCCTCGTACCTTGCTATACACCATCTGCAAAAATATCATAAACTGTATAGCGGCAATCTGAAAGCAGGGACAAGAATATCAACAACGAAACGCCTCAAACGCATACAGGCGAGACCCGAACTCACATACACACACCACGCCCAAGCGCGACGTCTGACATTTCAGATTACCGTCGCCGCTACGCGCCAATAGCAGCCCGAGGTTCCACGCTATGACGTCGTCGGCCGAGCACAAACGCGCACCGTTTGGGCCGATCCTGACCACGCGCACGTTTTACGTACGGCGCGAGATGTGATGTGCAGGGTGCAATCGTATCGCATCTAGTCGGGGGCGTACCGAATCGTGCCATCGCCATGTGCGGCGCGGAATCAAGTGGGGCGGACCCTTGGGTCCATCGGGCTCGGCGCGTGCGATCTTTTTGGGGTGGAGCGCCCCTCGACTGCGATGATACGTAAACGGAGCCATCTGTTGCAGCCTCAGCCGTATCATGGGCGGGTCGGCCTTTTGTTTTTCGCACACGTTCCTTGGTCCCCAGCGTCGGAGTTGCTGCTAGAGATAAGGAATGAAGCGCGCTGTGTGATAGTTGCCGACGCGCGCCTGGGATGAATACCGAGATGGCCGGTGGAGCGGGTAGCGGTGCTGGCGAGTGCGAGGCTGGCGAGGGTGCAATGCACGAGCCCCAGACGGGTTTTGTGAGCCCGCCGCAGCCGAAGTAATTAATAATTCACTGGAGACGACTGAGTCAGAAAAGCGGGAACATGACAAACGCGCGGCGCTTTTTCATGTTGCAGCCAGTCAGCGCGAGATGAAAAATTGGCGCACCATGTAAAAGCAGAGTGTCGATGGGTGCGGTTGCAACGAGGTAGGAACTGCTGGGTGGGCGTTGTCGGAGGGTGTACGGCCGCCGACTTTTGCCCGCGAGATGAAAGGAACGTCTGAAATGAACGGCCTCGACGCTTCATTTCAGACGCCAGTTATGACGAAAGAGCAGCCAGGAGACAACGTGTAGGATTTTACCGTCGAGTCGAACAGAGTCCACGAGATGCGGGAATATTCTTCGCCGGGGACCTCATCGCCCATGACCCAGTTCGAAGACCATCTACTCATTAACGAGGGTGAATCTTGCATCCTGAATATACGTGGCTGGCCCCAACCGAGATCGTGCGAGTTCCAGATAAGCGTTGAGCGAGCGAGGCGACAGATCGAGCATACCGACCGCCTATATCGAGACCGTTCCCGCCGACAAGCTTGACTGCGGGCCGGCGCAGCGCAAAAAGCTCGAACACGTTCATGGGGCGCAGGGCAGAAATCATGCAGCTTCGCGGGGGCACCGGTCTTAAGAGCGACGTATCTCGGGCGGACGTCATCCGGGGGGGTTGAGCCACGTAGCAGAGCATAGCATGATGCACAAACGTGGGGTAAATTGTGTACCTAGTCGGAGGGCGATCCCGAGTGCGCTGAAGAATAGATGCAGCAGTGTTCGAGAACGGAAGTAGCAGGCAGAAAAGACGAGCCGACAGTTCACTCGAGGCACGCCACTTTGTTTCGCGTGCGGGGGTCCCCAACGTCGAAGACGATTAGCGGGCCCTAGGTGCCGACAAGTCCAAGAATGGGAGAGGGGACCCTCCACCCGCGGGCGCGCATAACTATAAGGGACGCAAGAGCCGCCCGAGAAAGACCGAGCGAAGAAAAATGCGGGGTATGTGGCCACAACGTGGCGGCGTTTGTGCGATGCGGGGGATAGACTATGTGGATGAATGCGGCTAGTCATCACGCGATCCGTACGAGATGGTCGATGGTCGCATAGCGCGAATGCGAGTCGATGAATTGTGTGATTTGTCCCTGGTCGCACGTTCTGAACATCACTGCGATCGTACGCAGAGTGTGGGGGATCACCTAGAGCTAGCTCGAATACGCGCTACGGGCTCACCTCGTCTGTTGTGCTGCACACAGATCGCGTACTGCTCAGTGGCCAGAGATACCAACAAACGACGAGTCGTGCTCAAGCGCGAGAGCGCACAGGTTCGGCGTACTACTCCGTCAACACGTGTAAATACGGGCCGGTGCGGAGAAAATAGCTGAAGCGAGGGCTGAGCAGCTGAGCGAGCACGTTGCAGAACGCTCTACGGACTTCCCCATCGAGCGTCCGATGGTCATTTAACTCTAGCTTTTGGCATTCTGGGGGGAGGGTGCAGCGTGGTGGTGGGGGGTGCGGAAGGTCACGGGCTACTGTTCTGCAGTGGCGTGCAGCTCGGGACGGCGGCGAGCGGGCAGGGCGAGCGTTATCAGAGTTTGAGAGAGGTGCGCTGGGGCCGCTCCTCTGCGCCCAGAACAGGTATACCGGTCTAGGTGCGCCAGGTTGGGACGAGCGATAGGCAGAGGCCCGACTCGTAAACAGGAAGCGCAGCGATCAGGATGGCGCCCTTACCCCGCACTCTTGCCACATGTGATCGAACACCGTGGGCCGACTATAGGCGGATTGGAACCAAGAGTTGGGGCAGAATACGGGTTTCGACCTGCGCATACACCCGCTTGACTATACTGGACAGGTCTAGAACTACCCTTGTCGTCAGTTGAGATCTTGGTGAGCAGAGGGTGGGGCCCGCTCGTCGCCGACGGGGGGGCGCCGCAGGGCAGAAGGCACCCCAGATCATAGGTCGGAGCTATGCGTTCGTCAGAGGCTGGTACGCATCCGGAGCCTGAAATGCGCCCAGTGCTGTTTCGTGTGGGTCTATTGGTAGTAAGTGAGAATGTGAATTGACTCCACCGTGGGCCGTATCCGGGTGTCGTCGGTCTTGGGGGCGGTGAGCTCGACACCGGGGCTGGTGGCGGGGATTGTTTGGCATGGGAAAAGCACGGGAAAGGCCGGTGAGCCGGCGGCAGGAAAGCAGTTCGGAGTGGTTCTAGGGCGAGAGCCACGGTTTGCAATGGTTGCTTATCACTCCAGTCTACCCCCGCGTTCCGCTTATCGACCGTCTCCCGATCCCCCGGACATCTCAGCTTGCTCTCGCCGTTTGCAATCCGGCTTCTCAGTCGGCGCCATTCTTAAGGCCTTGGGTCCGACCACCACTGCCAGGCTCAGCCCCCCCAGCGACGACCATCACGATGATCATGACCGCGTCGGCCCCCGCCCCCTCGGTGCAACCCATGACGTCAGCCCGCCCACGCCGGCACCACCGCTCCTCGTCGGGCTCGACCTTTTCCTGTTCCGAGCGCGGCCCCAGCGCATTCTCCCCCCTCCCCAACGTCCCGCGCCGCTCCCGCAGCGTCGCCGACGTCGACGCCTTCGCCGCCCCCGCCCGCGTCAAGAAGGCCTCGTTCACGCTGGCCGGTTCCTCGGACGATGACGACGATGACGACTGCCCGCTTGTGCGCGAGGTCAACCAGCGCGCCCGCATCGCCAAACTTGACGAGCACTTTGGTGACTTTTCATTCGACGCAGAGCTCCACAAGGCCAAGACCTCCAAGCCTGCTCACGACGACGACGACACCGAGACCGAGGCTGACTTTCCCCCGACCCCAGTCGGCGACGCCGCGCCGACCCCCAAACTCACCATCTCCACCGACTTCGCCTCGGCTCCCGTCCCATTCCCCGCCCTCTCGCCCTCGCCCACCAGATCAGCCGGTCCCCTCCCGCCGCTCCTGATTCCCGACTCGCGCCCTGTTGTGCGTTCCGCCTCTTCCCCACACCTCTTGTCGCCCGTGGCTCCAAAGCTCGAGCCCAAGTTCACTCCAGCCTCGTCGGTCAGCTCCACTTCGCCATACAACTCGGGAACCTCCACTCCAATTTTGCTCAAGAATGGCCGTCCGCTCAAGCCGAGCCTGAAATCCAGGGTCAGCCTGTCGATGAGCACGCCCGATGTCTCTTCGATGCTCGCTCAGGCCAAGAGCGTACCTAGCACCCCCAGGGTTCATTTCCCGACACGTGAGCGGTACGTCTCATCCTTGCGCGATCGCCTCATGTGATCAAAACTAACACGTTCATCCCAGACTCGAGTCGGTCGTGCTCTTTGACAAGCGCGCCCGCCCCCTCGAGGTCGCGTCGGGCGACTCGCCCCTTGCGTCCCCCCGCAGCGGCTTTTTCGCCGACCTGGACACTGCCCCTGGTCTGCGCATTCGCAACCAGTCCAGCTTCCCCTTCCCGAACAGCTCTCCACGTGGTTCGCCAATGGGCTCTTCGGTCAATCTCCAGGGACTGCCCGCTGCGATCATGGCCAAGACCAAGCTCAAGATTGCCGTCTCTCGCAGCGCCTCCCTCCAGCCCGTTCCTCGACTGGGAGCTCACGTACACCTTGCCGCCGTGCGCCTGCTGGGCACTCGCATGAGCGGAAGCGTTCTCGTCAAGAACGTCAGCTTCTCGAAAAAGGTTTCACTCCGTTACACCTTTGACAACTGGGAGACGACGAGCGAGGTCGCTGGCATGTGGAGCTCGCCCAGCGCGCTCAAGGACCTCCCCGCGGCCGAGCCCAAGCCGTTTGGCTCCGAGGAAACCGAGAGCGACGTTGCGCGCGGGATCCTGGTGCCAGTTGCCGACGGCTGGGACCGCTTTGTGTTCAACATCAAGCTCGACGATGTCGCGCCGTACCTTAGCAAGCGCCCGATGTTATTGGCCGTCAAGTTTGAGGCTGCGGGCGCTGGCGAGTGGTGGGACAACTGTGGCGGATCCAATTACCGCTTCGAGTTTGATCATGTGCCCAAGACCGAACCCAAGACCGAGTCCCCTGCGCCCACACTCATCGGACGTCCTCGCTCGAACACGTCTCCCGCGCCGCTCAACACCGATTCGACCCAGACCGACTTGCCCTCGGCGACCTTGCTGTCTGCCAAGCTCAACTCGATGGTCGAGAAACAGGCGCCCCGCCCGAACCTGAAGCTCCAGTTCCCGAGCAATGAGACGATCACCCCAGCTGATATGACTTCCGACCTTGGTGCCGAGCTCGTTGCGCCCAAGCCAATTGAGAAAAAGGCCCCTCTTACCCTTACCCCTCCCGACTCGACCGCCTCCTCCCCTCGCGAGGCGCCGGCACCCCTCTCCGTCGCGGCCCCCGCCCCAGTCGCCAACCTGCCTTCCCCGGCCGAGTCACCGGCATCCCGCAAGCAGCCGAGCCCATTGCCCTCGCCGTCGGCCATCGAGGCCCCCGCGCACAGCACGACCGACGTCAGGGATCAGTCTTATGCGGACTTTCTCGCCAAGTACTGCTTTGCGGGTGGCGCGGCGCCCGCCCCCTCTTCCCGCCCCGCACCGACTGGGTTTGGGGCGCCTTCGGCCGGGCCTGGTGCTAGCACGTACAGCCTACCCTCTGGCAACTCTTGGGGTTCCCCGCAGCCCAACTTTGGTTGGGGCGCAGGCGCCAGCTCCAACTCGTGGGGCGGGGTCGGCTTCTCGTACGGCCGCTCGGGCAATTCGTTCTCGGGCGGGGATCTCTAAGCAAGCGAATGTTCTTGGATGGCGATCAGGGTGAGTTGTTTCCCCACGGTCCAAAGACGAAACTGATGGTGTATCCCAGGGTTGATCCTCCTCTTCGTTGGTCCTCTTATCTATTGCGCTACTGGAAAACGACCCGTCGAGGGTCAAAGAGCGTCTCTATCTAGTCTCTCCGCAAGCAACCCGTACATACACTCGGTCTCGTGATGTGTCTAAAGCAAGTTTCTGTCGCATTAACCTATTATTCTTCCTCCACTTTGTTTGTTTGATTAGTCCGTCGACTGCTGGCGGTGTACTACTAGCGCTGTCTCGTCTAGTTTCCGTTGTTCATGCGTCTTTGTCGTCCCTATGCTGTCTGGACCGGCCATTTCCTTTATGCTTCCTCGGACACTATGCCCTGTTCTTCTCGAGTACATACTTCCTCTCTGTTATCTTGTTGTCGTTGTCAGCCCCCTAAATTTGAATGTGAATTAGATCCATCAATGATAGAAATTGCACCCTGTGATCTACTAAGCGCGTTTTATTTGTCAAGAGTCACGTGATTGTGTGGCGCTTCGACGATATCGCCTCGTTCGGGCGTTCGGGAGTTCGCAGGCTCGGGCGTCGAAACACGCGGATTTCGGGCTCCGCTTCGGCTCTCGGTCGTCGCTTCTGGGGTGACGGCATTAACGGCAAGATGCACCCATGTGCCTGGCTTGGTCGATTGCGACTGGTTCTCGGAGTGAGCGGCTGTGGCTAGGCGCTTGCGGAGTGATCTGGGTATAGGTGCATTTTTCGCTCCACATTGCAACCCCGACGAAAATTTTATGTTGTTTCGCCCATAGAGATCTGGTCTAGTGGCAAAATCTGGGGCTCCGGTCGCGCAATTTTCGTTTTTGTTCTCCCGCCCGTGCGCAGCCGGGTAGCCAGTCTGGGCCGCCCCCTGTCCGGCACAGGACCAACGCGCGTGCGTCGGTCGGGTCTGCCCATGCTCGTTTTTCGTACGAGAGACAGGGCTGCTGTTTATCGATTGTCCGACGGATATAGGCAGTAGGACCCCTCCCAACAACGGGGAACGTGTGCGCCGGGTGGAGCGTCGTGGCGTAAGCTGATCTGGTCCCGAGGAAAGCGACTGAATTGGAGTTGACACTGCCCGATGGGTGTTGAATTTTTGTTTAGGCCAAGTGAGGTAGAATTGGAGTTGACGATACGGCGTTGGGCGCCTAGGGTTATCTCGGGGCACAGGTGAGTGTTTACACGGGCCGGCTGTCCAACGCGGACGAGCTGGTGGCTTTTCGAGGGCGGGATCTATTTGGATCGGCTTCTGGTCACGTGATTGGGGTTGAAAACTTGCTCGACCACATCCGCACTCTGCAGCCTATGCGATAGATAGGAACTGAGGCGACACGCACGAGTCGTACGACCGCCCTAGACCGCACGCGCCGGTCTTCGCTATTCAACCCGATTCGGACCTGCTTCCCGGCAGCTATCTGCGCCTCGGCGCCGCTTCGTAATCTACCAGGCGGGAACAGGCGGCACAACGTGCCCGAACCTCTCCAACACGTTTTGCACGCGCACCTGCTCGTTTTGTCAGCACGTTTCTCGAGAGTTCCAACAGAACGGTCTGTCTCGAGTCGATTGTATGATTGAATCCCTGGCTTGGACGGATCTGCTCGCTATGGACAGACCGCCTACGCTTACCCCCGCATTCATTCACGCATCTCGAGCGGCAGTCGCTCATCTGCGCACGGAGACCCGCGCAGAACACCCGGGGCGCCGGACAAATGGTTACTCCTCCCCCGCACTCGCACTCGAGCACCCCGCTTTTCATACCCCCCCATCGATGTCTTCCCCGAGCCCCTGTCGCCAGCATCGATGTGAACCATGGGCGGTGCTCTCGTGTTGGGAACGCCAGAGTCTATGGGATGCGGGTGATACATATGCGCATCACTAGACAGGACCGGCGCAGGCTCAACACCACCCACCCGCAGCAGGCCTTCTAATTGTTATCACAGTCCTCTGCGTCTGGGAATTACTTGGGATCTTCGCTGCTAGCCCAGCTAGTGGGGTAGCGAGGTGGAGTATTCTGGACCTTGCCTCTTTCCACAGGACTCTATGCGCACATCATATCCGCGGCGGCTGCCATCTCGCGAGCCCTGGCGTGCGGGGATGACGATGATCCACAGGGTACTCATCGCCACAAATTCAGGTGTACCAATTGTGTACCTTTGCTACCAACATTACAAAATTTACGCGCACGGCGCCGTTCCTGTTCATGAATCCACCATATGGTGACGAATCAAATGCGATCCCGACCCTAAAAACGTGCTGGTGCACTCGCGAGCGCATAGCGCAGTTCCCGGAGCATCCGGCATCTTCTACCCCCATCGACTTCGAATAATACAGTTGGCCCATAATAGAAACAGGTCCCTGCAGCGCGTACGCAAATGGTTCTTGCACAGGATGTATACCAACTTAACCGATCCGCTACACAGAATGAATTGCGTGTACAGACAACAGACAAGAATCAAGACACATCGAAAAAGGAGAGAATTTTCGCGGACCACTGTATCAGTGTGGGTAGCGTGTATGACAGACGAGAAGGAGGGAAGAGGAAGAACATAGAACCCATCCATGTGGAGGGGTATACAACAGCGCAAATGGATGGGAGTGGGGAGGGGTGATGAACAGAAACACCGCCCGCCAAATTACTAGAACAGGCGAGCCATAGGTCCAAGAAATAACACAGAAAATGACAGGAAAATCATACAAGTCATGCAAGCAGACGAAAAGATGCGATATCGGATTCAGCAGGATCCAGAGGCCGCCTCGCCGGTCATATCTAAAACGGAGACTTTTTCATAGCGTCGTAAGGGGGTACTCGTGAAGGGGTGCGTCCTGAGGGCCATGCTGATACCTAGTACATGTAAACAGTTCGAGAGGTGACAAAACTTAAAAGGATACAAGTGGTCGCGATACCAGCCCGCCGCCAAGGGCAAAGGTGTGTCATAAAGGAAAGGAAGGTAACGCCCTAGAGGCCAGCGAGGCCGCTAGGTGTGTTCCATTTGGTGTATGCTGTGCCAGCAGTACCGGGCGTGCCGAGGACAAAGCTTCCCCCGCGTGGAACGCCATTCTTCGAGGTCGTAGTTGGCGAGCTGTTCCCAGAGCCCTCGGGAGATCCGCCGCGAGAAGTCTTGGGCGAGCTGGCGAGATAACCGTTGGACATTCCCAGGACGCCCAGCATCGGCGCCGAAGACGAGCTATACGGGGTACCACCTCGCGACGATTGGTGGAAGCAGAACCGATCAAGCAATTCGGAATACGATTGGTCGAGCAACGATCCCGACGGGGAAACATCTCCGTCCTTGTCCTTTGCATCCTTGGTCTCGGCCGTAGGGATCTGGGGCGGGCTTGGGGGACTGGTGATGAGCATCGAGGTCGATGGGGAGGAAGACGGGGACAACAGGCCATTGTCTTGGGACTGAGACAGCAATGACGGCGGCGGCAGCGGTTTACGTTTCATGGGCGGCGACGGCGAGGGTGAGTTGTGAGCGGAGTCGGGCGGCGTCAGTGTGGCAGGCATCTGGAAAGCCAACACATTGAATAATCAAAAAACTATTGACATGATCCCTCTGTTGCATACCTTGAGCGGTGCGACCTCGGGAGAAGGCATAAACACATCCCGATTCTCAGCCTGATGAAAGTCCACTCCAAAGTCGCTCGTCAACAGACCAAGCTCTCCCTTGGGACGCTCGGGCGACGACGGCGGGCTAATGCGCTCTTCCTCCTTCTCCACCTTTTCTACAGGCTTGCCAGGCAGCGGAGCCCTGGCCATCGGGCTGACGTAATTGGACAAACGCAAGTGGAGCACGTGTGGTGACGGCCCACCTGACGCCGGTGGAGCCCTGATCGGAGGAGGTGGAGTGACGACCGATGTTGAAAATGAGCGCGGCTTGGTCAGAGGCGCGGGTGGAGCCGAAACTGGAGCCGGAGCCGGCACATCTGAATGATATGTAAATTGAGCAGGCGCAAACGGCTTGGGAGCGGAAGATTGGTCTCCGGTTGTGCTAGCCTTGGTGGAGCCGTCGGTTGGGGCAGGGCGTTCAAACTCGACGCGGTAATTTTGCGTGTTGTTATTGTCCCACCATTCCCCCACGCCATGCGCATCGTATCGCACCACGCAAAACAGGGTGCGATTGGGCAAGCTGCGTTCAATGTCATCCAGTTTGATCGTAAACGTAAACTTGTCCCACGCAGCGTCGCTAGATCCAGGGTAGATACCAGGTGGGAGGCTGGCACTGTATGCGGCCATGATCTCGCTTGCCGTCTCCCAGTTGTCTGTTGTGTAGCGCACGACGACCGATTTTCCAAAGGAAACGTTTCGAACCAGAACAGTGCCGTGCAAGCGGAGAGGGCGCACGGGTGGCAGGGACAGATACTGGAGATGGACGTGCGAATGCGGGGGTGGCTGCAACGCCAGCTGCGACGTCGTTGGGGCAAGTCGAACATGCGGGGATTCCGCAACGACGCGCGGAAAGGGGTAGCCGCGAGTGTTCTCTGTCTCTGTTTCCGTTTCCGTATCGTCTGCGCCGTACTCGCCTGAAACGGCAACCGGTCTAGCGCCCTTGTCGAACAAGACGACCGACTCGAGTCTAAACACACATTAGATAAAGGCAGCGTAAAATAAACGTGACGCTCACCCCAGTTCCTTAAAGTGAACGCGTGGAGTGGCCGGCGCGCTCTTTGCAATCGGACGAGGCCCACCCATCGATGAGATATTAGGTGAGCTCAAAGAGGACTTGAGGCTAGGTTTCAGCGGCTGGCCATTGGATTTGCGAATGACGGGCGTGCAAGTGCCAGACTCGGTTGGGGAATGCCGGCCAAACTTGTCGAGCCGGGCGTCGGCCATTGACGCCGAGCGGCCATGGCCTCCGGTGACATTCTTTTGCGCACCGGAAAGATGTCGGGAGCTTCCGAGGGTGGGGCTGGGCGGGATCATCGACGACGATGCCGATCGGATCATGGGCGAGGGTGCGTCGACGTCATTGGCGCTGGCATTAGCAAAGGACGACGCAAAGTGAGGCAACGCGCCGAGCGGGATCACGGCCGCCCTCCGGGTGGGGGGCTCGGTCGCGGCGGGCTCGGGGGAGAGGAGGGGAAAGGGGACGGCCTTGTCGTCCTCGGGTTTGGTGTATGCGGCCGACGTGTCGATCGAGAGCGATTTTGTGAGCGGGGGGGACGCTCTGGAGGTATTGTTGGCCCAGGTCGGTTGCGGTGTGGGGGTCGGCGTCAAGTCGGGGTCCAGCTCGCCGACCTTGAAAACGGGGCCGTTTTCGGTAGAGGGGCTGACTTTGGGGCTGGTCGAGGCGCTTTCGGAAGACGAGTCGTCGCCGACGCTAAACTTGGCGCGGCGTTCTCTGCTGGTGCTGCGCTCGGGAGGGATGATGGGGAGCGCGGCCATGGATCGGGGCACGGACGCGTCAGGGGTGGATGCAGTGGAGAGGGCGACGGCCGAGGGGGGCGCGGAGGACTTGACGCGACGAGGGAGGCCGCGGAGGGGCTTGTGCGCGCCAGGCCCGCGTTCGGTGGAAAAGTTGTGCATAGCGTTGCGGTTCCGACGTGGGACTATGCTCTGGAGCGGCGAGGAGAGGTCACTGACAAAAAAGGAATCGGGTAAGTTTATGAGCGGCGCGAGGAGCTGTGAAGGGACAGACCCTTGCGTGGGACGGCTGAAGTGCGGTACATCAACGGCCGTAAAGGCAGACGAGGGCGGCGAGTAAGGCATGGTGGCTGGCGGGGTAGCTGAGGGGAGATACCCGGCTATATACACCTGTGTTGCCGTCGGAGCGGCTGCGGGTGATGGTCAGCACTGTTGGGGACACACGCAATGACGTCCTCGCCTGCAGCCCAACCAGAAGCATCAGGAAGGGCTGCACGAGCGTGGACGATACGCACTGGTGTCGGCCGACGCTAGCGGTGGCGAGTGGTGGCGCACTCGAGCCTTGTCCTGTGGACTGTGGTGGGGGGAGGGAGGGCTGTGGTCGGGGCATATGAGACAGCCGTCGGCGCTTAGTAGAAAGTGTTTGCAATTGGCCCTCGCTGAGTTGGGCCACCCAGAGCAGTGTATCCACATCGTTTGGTCTAGGCTGATCTTGCCCATGTGCTTCCCCGCACTTCCTGCCTGCCCTCGCCCCGTTGTTCCCCCTCGGGCTCCGACACCCCCTGCGCTCACCAGCCATGTGCAGCCGCACCAGCTATTTAATCGCGCTGGGCCCGACTGTACGAGAACAACATCTCGCGCCCACCGCCCGCGCCCAGTCCCCCGCCCAGCCCCGGATTTGGTCTAACCCCATCGATGGTTCGTTATCGGCGCGTAGTTTCTGCTCACATAACAACCGCCAGGCAGATGCCGAAACGTTCCTCCTATTGCTCGTTTGTCTCAATTCCTGCCCTCTCGATGCGCCCTTGCACTGTGGATCCCCAGACTCAATTGCAACGCCGTTCTTGTCTCGCCCAGAAGACAAGAACAGAACGTCAATGCTGCTGAATTTGACCTGCCGCTTGGAGCCGCCTTCCATCATGCCGTATAGCACGCTCCAACCGTCTAGTGCCTGCCACGCCGCCTTGGATCTCAGCCAG
Source organism: Ceratobasidium sp. 414 (assembly GCA_019616945.1). Lineage (NCBI taxonomy): Eukaryota > Fungi > Basidiomycota > Agaricomycetes > Cantharellales > Ceratobasidiaceae > Ceratobasidium > Ceratobasidium sp. 414. The sequence goes on from WSTK01000450.1 coordinate 17,901, forward strand.
CTCGATGCTTGAGTTTATCATTCTTCTGCCCAAATCGTACAAGAACCACATCCCACAACCCACCGTGCACCAGGACTCGGGTATCAAATTCTGGTGTTCAGGGCTGGCAATCTCCAGCACCACCCGTTGCGGCGGGCCACCCCTGTTCATCGCTCACACCTCGCGTGATCGTATGTACCCGCTCGCTCCGAAGATCATCTCCTGCAGCGTGCCCGCCAGCACGGCCCATCCCAGAGTCTCCTGGACGACCCGATGGCCAGCCTCGAACACGCACGTTTGATGGCAGCTCCAGCGCCGCGTTGGGACGGCCGGCCCTCGTGTCCGCCGTGATGAATCTGGGGTGTCCCGGTGACGTTGGAACAGCGTGTAGCCCCCACATTACGCTGGGTGGGGAAATAAGTGTCTTGCGTGAGTGCCTGTCCCGATTGCCGTACGTGTGTTTTGTACCCGATTCGGTTGCACAAATTGGGACTTTTTAAAGAGCAAGACCCATCGATCGGGTTTGCGCCGCGACTGGAGGACGATGAGCTGCAGGTTTTCAGTCTACAACGCCTATCTCGTCGAATGGGAGTTGCTCGGGTGGAGCGCAGGCGCTTGGCGGGCGCAAATACAGGGGTTGTCTTGGAGATTGACGTGTGAATTGTTCGTGACTGCATCGCAAAGGCGCGATCGGCGCGTGGACCCCATTTGCATGTCGATCTTGCGGCGAGATTAGACGTACCTCCCAACGGTCGACACCAGCAATTGACAAATCAAAAATACCTTTCAAGTTTTGGCTTTAAATTAACAGCAGCCACCGCATCATGTCGGGCTTATTTAAACTCAGATAAAACCACGCAATTTCGCCAGGCGATATTGGCTCGCCCAACGCCACAGTAATTCAAACTCCCCAAATGAAATACCAGCGCCCTTGACCCAAGCAAATCCCGCCGTTGCCACAAATGACACATCACGTGCCATGTTTTTCCGAGGTGCAAAAATCCAATTTACCGAGAAGCGGATGGGCGATGATGATCGGCGCTGCTCGCGATCGTCGATGTCGCGCCTGCCAATTTCCACCTATATCGAGAAGAAAGCCGCGAAAATCGCATACTTGATCGAGAGCCTCGCCGGCGCCGGCCGCACACTCGGGCCGAGTCGGGCGGCGGGCGAGGCCACGCGCACTCAGGTCGATGGAAAGATGACGTCGATAACGACAGAAAGGTACAAAACACGCGAGGATGGGGAACCATGCGCGGGGGAGACCAATCGGAAACCCAACCCCCTCGTCCTCTGGGCTCGTGTCGACCCTGTACATCGTGTCCTGCGGATGCTCTCTCCTATCGCCTTGAATCACGTCCCCGGTCCCAGCCCCCGTCGCTATACCGGCCGTACCGACTTCCCCGGTCTTGGTATCTGCCCCAGTCGCGGTCATCATCGTACCTGGGGCGCGAGCTGTAGCGGTCCCCATAGCGGTCTCCATAGCGGTCGTAGTCTCGGTCGTAGTCTTGGTCGTAGCCTCTGTAAGCGTACCCACGGTCCTGCCTATAGTACCTGCACGGCGTCAAAGGAAGCAACTCAGGCGACGCTGCTATAATGCTTACCCATCGTCGTAACGCCTGTGATAACGCGAGTCATGTTCCCGTGGGGTATACGAGCGCTCATAATGGCGAGGGGGTCCTCGGTACTGCCCAGGTGTCGGCGTTCTTGCTCGGCCTCTGCGTGCCTATTCTCGTTTGACGAATTGGTGTCGCGTGCTGGCCGGGCTAGACTTACCTTGTCCACTCGCAGGGCCATGCCTTCCAAAACGTACCCATTCAGTCCGCTGATCGCTGCCTCGGCTTCTTCCAGCGTGGACATCATGACAAACCCAAACCCGCGCGAGTCACGGGTATGTGGATCATATACAACCTGCGCCTTTTCGATCTACAGAGCAAGGTACGTGCGGGGGCAGTGAGATGGGACCGCTCTCGGTGAAATATCTTTCTGGGGTACACACCTTTCCGTACTTGCTAAACATATCTTCGAGCATCCGATCCGTCACGCGTGGGTGCAGTCCAGAGATGTGAAGGTTCGTGCCTGGGTTCGCGTCGCCTCTGCCAGCAAAACCGCGCGATAAGACGACGTCTTCTAGAAACGGGGCCGGATACGCACCTGCTACCTTCGCGAGCAGGGCTGCGACTCCGGCTGCGTCGAACATCACGATCCGGTGGTATGGTGCTATCGTCCTTGTAGGAATCCCGCTCGGCGCGGCTGCTGGTGTTTGGATCCCGTCCCTCATCACCCTTGGGTTCGGCCAGGTCGGCGGGGGTGGTGTCGGCAGAGTCGGCCCACGCTGAGGTCAAAAAGAGGACATGTGAGTCGTCTGCACAGTCGTGGCGGAACAAACACAATCGGCCAGTGTCGTCACCGGTCGGCAATTTATGCAACCTTGGGTCGCGGCAGGGCACCAAATGTACCCTTCAGGGTCGGGAGAAATGCGAGTTTGGGACCTGTTGCCTAGGCTAGGCTGTCGCGTACCCAGAGCCGGCAAGCAAGGAAAAAAACGTCGATTTTTTCGACAAGAAACGGCAGAGTTACTGAACTAGGGTGGCGTATGTCGACTAGTGTCGCAGACGTACCGTCGGTCATGCTGTTAGTGTCGCTCTTGCAGGTAGTGGTGGCTTTTTGTTCGGGTGTGGTGGCTTTACCCAAATTTGATACGGGCTTTGTTTGACAGGACAGAGTAAGCGCCCGACGCTAACCTTCTCATGACCACCACCATACCCGGACAACCGTGTCTAAAGCCATGTTTGACATCAAAAGCTTGGACTGCTTGTTAGACCAGGGCATCTCATATCCCTTGATTCACACGGCCGTTATCTCTGACCCCAACGGGGCGACTCTCACCTTTGTTGACACGCTCGACACCACCTCCGAGGCTCAGAACCGGCGCGTACGGATCATTGCTGCGCTGGGAATCGACGCGTGGCGTGAATCAGTAACTAGCAATCTCGCCCGCGAAACAAACGAGGACAACGGGGCTGCCGCCGCTGTGGGGAGAGTCGAGTGCGAGGTACGGGTTTCAGTTCCCCACACTGCGGGTCTTCCCAAGTGGGGTTGAACTGACTGGGCTATTCAGTTGGGACGTGTCCTCACACTTCCGGTGCATGGGGACAAGACAGAAGCTCTCGACCCGATACTCCTGGTGACCCTTAATGGAGCGGCAGATGCACCTTGGTCGAGTTTACAGGAAAAGGTGTGGTTCACGATCGGTTGCGTTCTCTAAAGCCCAGTGCCCATACCTTCCTGATCTGTTGTACAGGGATGTGCTGTCGTCGAACATCTAAACTCGTCGATTACATCGATTGGCGACGAGCTCAAAAGTGGGCAAACGCCGCCGATGATGAAGTATAGCCAACCCCGGGGCCGTTGAAGCTTCGTTTAATTCCCGTGTTGAGTTGTTCGCGTTATCTTATTCACGTCTCTATGGATTTCACGTTACTTTGCAATCGAATGCTATCGCGGATTCTTGATTTCGTGGTTGGAATGGTTCGACGACGTGCAGGGCCTTTTGCAGGGAGCAAGACAGCGGGGAATCAATCATGTCCAGCCCTGTCTTGATGTTGCAGACACCTATCTACACCAACTTATCAAACATATTTCGTATGCTGCAAGTCAATCTGATCCACCCTTTCGTATCTGATAACCGCAGCCTTGAGCGGATCGCCTGAGAACAGGGACACGGTGAGTGCCACCCTGATATCTCGTTTCATTGACATTGCTCGCGCCCACGATTGACTCTGGGGCTTTCCTTTTTTTCAGCCGCCTCATTAGCGCTAGTATCGCATTCCGCTTCGGGCCTGAAATCAGCGGCAGGTTCATTGAGCCGCGGCCCAAGCTGGACCAACGTGCCTCCCACGAGAGGATCAGCAGCTGTCACTGTTATCTGGGCCCATGCACTGTCGGTGGTGGCCAATTCCGTTGGCAGGGTTGTGCGAAATGATGTTCTTTCATAGGATCAAGTTGAATGGAGATCGTACTTCACTTGCAAGATAACGACTTCACCAAGACTATGACACGTCAGGATTTTCTGTGGAGGAAGCATGGGTACAAGCCCAACTTTGTGGCACCCAAGCCGAAGCTTTTCCCATCAGCCATCTGCGCTGCGGTGTGTACGAGTTCGGCCTCGTTGACTTAACTGGCCTGCGATAATTCAGTAACAAGTCTAGGAATTACAACCCATTCGGGGAGGTGGTACACTTCATACAGGACATGGTCATCTACATTCCAAGTAGTAAGCAAAGGTATTCCCGCCTACAAATAACTACACTCACAATATGTCTGTTTCAATTGGTCGTTGCAGCGCCACAGCTCCGGCCTCCGTGCTCCAAGTTATTGAGGAAATACGAGTTGCATGGCCTTCGAACAACAGCAGGCGAGCCACATGTAGATTCAACTCGGTGACAGGGTAAAGGAAATTCTGTACCTGTCTCATTCTTGCACAGCATGGCCATACTATTTACCTCAAGGTGCTGCCTCCCCCAGGCCTACTAACGCGTTGTTTCAGTCATTTCAGTTCTTAAACGTCGGTTCCCCGACCGAGCTTTCCTAGGAGAAACCAGACCCCAGATCTCGAAGGCAGCGTGCGTTTGCTTTAGTTTCGTTCGCTCAGCGTAATTCTAACATAACAAGCAATACTTATAACAGGTTGTAGTCTTCCACGCCTGGAACGCCAACATATGCAGATCACTTAGGCCACTACGGTGTGTTAGCGCTGGTTCAAGGTAAGCGTATGCTCCAGTCCAGTTTGACCCCAAACAGAATTGAAATTCAAAGGGGTGTTGAGCAGTACTCCCAAACGACAAACCCCAGCTCGCACTGAGGGTAGTCGAGCCCTGTAACTTCGGTGCTGATGGGGTGCGTGCACGGCCCGGAACTTGAGATTGCCCGATCCACACGGAAACAAGGCCGTTTGCAACCTCGTATGATATGGCAAGACCAGATATCGTGTCTACGACAAGGATACTTGAACAACGCTACGCGGCATCGGATGGAGTAGTTACAATTGCGGCAGCCCCCGCCAGAGCAGGTGGAGATATAACAAAGGTGGGTATCATTCCAGATCGTACGCACACAGCCTTGAGTGTAAGTGCTATTCTAGTATATACCGGCTCCACTCGCGACTTGACGCCGATGAAGCTCTTACCACTCCGCATAACACTGCATCGAGTTCAGCGCGCTATACAAACGTGCCACTGGCGTTGCTCGGTGGATGGAGAAGGTTCAGCAGGTACGAGACCTCGTGCAAGACAGTGCTTTTCATTTATGAGGTCCCCGCAACAAAGGTCCACTGAACAGAATAAAACTGAGTCCGGGTGTTACCCTTAAAAAGGACGGTTGCCCCGAGAAGCAAAGAAGGCCAAGGCAGGCAGTTCGTTGACCACAATCAAGTAGTTATTTGAAGCAGTAATTCCCAAGCGCAGAACAACTGACACTTCCCATAGAACAAGTAGTGCTTCTCAATTCTCCTGGACAGCCAAGAATATGTAGATTGGCGGGTGGAACAAGCCGAGGCGGCAAATCCGGGAGTCCAGGCGAAATTCCGTGCTTCCTTCCCGCTTCAATGTATATCTTTGGCACAGTCCTTGTAAGTTCTTTGCGCGCTGTGAGAAATACACCTGGATTCCTATGGAAATACTTTTTGGCGGCCGCAGTTGACTTGGTCATATGCACATGAGTATTTGCGAAGTTCTGGCGCAGGGTGACAACCTTGCAGCCGTAACCTAGCATGTACCCGACTGACGCAGTTTATAAGTATCTCGGTGAGTAGAGCCTCCCAGTCACCCCCTCTCCCAGCCCATCAACTTGAAACTAAGCGCTATAATAGCAGATATGATCTTTACTTGGCTTTCCATTTCGGCTATTATACATGGAGTCTTTGCGAACAAATTGGATTGTCCGGGGCTATTCGATTCATCCAAGACGCTGATCAACGGGCTTAAACCTTACGTGGCTGCCATGTGAGTGCTCTCCTTTTATTATTTTATGGTTTCTAATGTTTATATATTAGTCACCCCGCAAATGTGACATTCTCCACTCCAGATGCGAGCCCCGCGTATCCTCAGCCAGTCCCGGATTTGCCGGAATTTTGCCGGTTCGGTGCGGAATTCAACACGTCCAAAACATCTAAATTTCGGTTCGAGGTTTGGTTGCCAACGTCAGAGCACTGGAATGGTGAGTATTAGAGTTACAGCCACGGGTTGGCTTGTTGATCGAGCGTTTGACTAGGTCGGTTCGCTTTTGTGAGTATTATTGTTTCGTCCCGAAGGGCTGACATGGTAACCCTTCTTCGACCTCAGGTTGGCAATGGTGGTGTAAGTAAAATTGCTCTGTGTCCAAAAGCGCTAAGCCTGATTGAGCTTGCAGGATGCGGGTGGTGTCAACTACCCTGTGAGTGCCCAGAGAAATGACTAGGTACGGGCCGCTGAAATAGAGCTCCGCGTACGCATAGGACATGGGTATTCCTTTGGCTAAATATGGTTTTGCCGTTGCAAGTACAGACACCGGTACGTACTAGCTTCCATGAGGCACGGAAATAATTTATTAAGACATCCCATCAGGACACAACGGGTATGATGCTTTCTATGAAAGACCGACTTATTGATTCTGAGCTCTTGGCAATTTAGGACTGGGGCGGATGGCTCATTCGCTATCTCCAATCCTGAGTCACAAGTTGAGCATCTGGCCCGCGCAAAAGGTGTTGACAGTAACTGACCTCCCTTGAACCAGATCGACTTTGGTCACCGCGCAGTGCACCTTAGTACTACGTTTGCTAAAACAATCGCACAAGCGTATTATGGTCAGAAGCCAAAATACAACTATTGGATTGGGTGTTCGAGCGGAGGGAAACAAGGTACGCCCGAGGTAACCACAGCGAAGGCACTAGCTAAACCCATAAATAGGGGTGAAATCAGCCCAGATGTATCCTTCAGATTTTGATGGCGTTGTTGCTGGCGCACGTAAGTTTGGGGGAGTGTAGGGTGTATGCGCAGGCTGATAGTTTTACTGTAGCTGCGCAATGGTGGCCTCACCTGTAAGCAACCCAATCCGTTTGGATTCCAATATAACACTTATATTTCCTGTAGTAACGGCTTTACCATGCATATCAACATGCTCAACGCGAATACTACCACCCCTGGAGCAGTCATCTCCGCTTCCCTGTTCACGGCACTTAACAACGAAGTCATTTCTCAATGCGACAGACTGGACGGTGTTTCAGACGGCATCCTAACGAATGTACGTACTTTTAGACACACGTCCCTCTTGAATCTAACATTGCCCCAGCCAAGACTCTGTAAACCCGACCTGTCAAGAGTTGCTTGTGGCTCTACGAACCTTTCTTCGTACTTCAGCCCCTCGAGTTGTTTTTCGCAGCCTCAGATGGTTACGTTGAAAGCAATCTACGCCAATTGGACGTCAAATTCGGGAGAGTTCTTATTCCCTACATTCGAGCCTGGAAGCGAATCCGGGTGGGGATTCACGATTTCCGGTAATCCTTATGGCCCTGCTCGTGAGTATGAAAGTTATCTACGACGTTCCGCTATTTACTCATCGCGCCCACAGCCGATTACTTCTCTTATCAAGTGTTGAATAAGACATCCAGATAGTAAGATTATATTTTACTGGTTCGATCGCCCCTGCCCTAATGACCATGATAGCAACTTGCAAATCAACGAAACGGAGCTCCAGAGACTTACAGCGATTGGCGATGCCACAGACCCCGGTCAGACCAACGCTGTCAACCCCAACTTGAGGCCGTTCTTCGATCGCGGTGGAAAGCTGCTGCAATATCACGGTTTTGCAGACCCCCTCATCCCGTGAGTGCCTGAAAGATGCCTTTGACGAGCACGTAGAGCTGATATGTGATTGGGTAGATCCGGAAGCTCTTTGTGGTACTATGAACACGTCCGAAGTTACTTCAAAAATGTCGACATCAGCGATAAATACCGTTTGTTTATGGTTCCCGGGGTTGGACACTGCTCTGGAGGCACTGGTGCAGATTCTTTCGGCGGTCCTGGACAGCGGAGTGTATCTCAAGGGAGCGCTGGACAGTCTCTTTCATTTGACGCACAGCACGATATGATCCTTGCTGCTATGCAGTGGGTCGAAAAGGGGGTAGCCCCCAGGTCAATCACTAGCGCGAAATATGTAAATGGAAACCGCGCAGTGGGAACCGCGTTTACCCGGTTGTTATGTCCCTACCCTCAAGTGAGGACATTGTGTGTCAAGTTTCGGACCGTACTAACAACTTACCTATAGGAGGGAGCCTACAAAGGAGGAGATGTCAATAACGCGAGCAGCTACAGCTGTGGGCCATCACTGTGAAAAAGAAACTTTAGATAATGGGGTGACTCGTGGCCTTTTGTTTTGTATAATAGTCCCTTCGTTTTGGCTGAATATATGCGCCAATGGTAAAGAGATCTGACCCTACCATCCATCATAAACCAATGAAAAGGCATTTAGAACTCGACACTCTCAATGCCAACGCCCAACTGATACGATCGGTGCTGCCGTATACAACTACTGCATACCTCACCACTCACTCAAAAAATCTATGCGTAAGCGACTCGCACTGGTGCTGAGTATTGTACTTTCAGCTAAGGAGAAGTCACAAAAATAGCAATGTTGGTTGAGGAAGGCTGGGCGTATCACCGGGGCTACGGCTGGAGTAGCTTGGTTCTCTTGGGTAGCTTGCTAGGCGACTGTGCAAGTTGTGCGATATATGAGTCTATGTTGTCTATGCCAATGCTCACGTATCTACAATCCAGTATCCTGAGAACAAATTTAAGAGGAGCTCGTTCACCTAAATGGGGCAGTTCGCGTCGGTGTAGAGTGTCGAATCGCCGGGTCCGGCTTGGATCGGGTTGCAACTGCCATCAGGGCGCTGTTAGCGATGGTGTTTTAAACTGCGATTTTCAGTCTTTGACTTACCCAGGGAGCTTGTCCAACACAACGCCGTCAATAGTCTCCTTCACTTCCTTGTTGGCAGCGGCAATCTTGCACTGGTTCTGAGTGGCGGCAGTGCCAATGGTGAAGAACTTGCAAGCTTCGGTGATGCCGTTGAAGGTGTCGTCGTTGGGGTTGTTGCAGTTGTCGATCGCGCTCTGCAG
>WSTK01000451.1:0-26886 GCA_019616945.1 Ceratobasidium sp. 414
GAGGACCTCAGCTTGCTTTACCTCATCATCTCACCTCTTGAGAGACACCTAAGTAGCAGCCAACAATAATCCCCTAAAGGATTACTTTCGCCACAAGACCAAGGGTCACACACGAGGAGTGCTCTTACATAAGAGACTCCTATCGATAAGTCATCGGTCACAAGGACCTTTGAGCACCGTCTAGACTCTCATCGGAGGTCTGCGACAAATAGGACACAAGCTATAGACTAGGTGTTGACATGTCTGTGAGATCACCCAGTTTGCTTTTCCAGCATAATTCCAGCGCGGTATGTCATCAGTGTGTGGATTGTCTCTGCATCGAGAGACTCACAGTGCACAGAGATGACATCCTGACCAGTGCTGAATACACACTCAACTGTTACAGATGTTCCTGTATAAGGAAGGTTAGCAGGAACTCTGGTGTGACCAAATATTTGGGATACTCACCTGGAATAGCTAAGAAGTCATGCACCATGGTGGCAAGTCGAGGAAAGCAGTGAGCATTTAGGCACCCACCACTTGAGGGGGGGGATCTTGGTCACTGCTTCCTTGAGATATAAGGAAATTTCTGCTGCAGCTTTGTGTGGTGGGACTACAGGTGGAGGTTGGGATGAAAAGGCCATCTGTGCATTCCAGGCATGGGGAAATTCATCCATATCTTTGCTTTTTGACCCCTTGACGTTACTGAGTGTGACCAAATGTTCGTCTAATGAGTTTTCCATGTTATACAGCTCCTTGCATGTCTCTTGGAGTGCATTTGCGCAGTTGTTAACCCAATCTCTTGAGAAGAGCTTGGCTGCCAAGCCTTTATTAGACTTGAACAGACTGTCTTTAAATCAAGGATCATGGTTAGATCTTTAATAGGCCTCAAAAATGAGTGTAGAGCAATGCACCAGTTGCAAAATAGTAGTACTCTGAATCATATGTTGATTTGTCAAAGAATTCGAGCAGCTTCTCCTTGCACGCAGAGATGCCAGCAAGGAATGATGGCGACTGAGAAACAACCAAGCTTTTCTCCAGTTCTAAAATGTAAGAGATGAGATGAAAATAGACGCAAAGGGAGAAACTAAGTGTTGGGTATTTCTCAGCTGCCATCAAAGCAGAAGCTCTGCAGAAGAACTTAAAATTTAAAGGGTGAGCATGCTTCAAATAGATAGCATATAAGCTGAAAACATACCATCAGCCACTTGCAAACCTGCTCGACTGTTATGAGCCTTTGCTGTAGGGTCACTAGTGTGACGTGGAGGTTCCTTTAGACATGATAAGGTAGGACTGGGGTCCTCGTAGACAATAGACGGACACAGCATAAAGGCTTATAGTTAAGCCACGAGATGTTACTTGACTTAGCGGCGATGTGCCACAGGATACGAAAGGTGGTCAAGTGGCTAAGTACCTTTAAGCCACGAGACCCTTGGAGGAAAGACTTAAGTAAGAGGGTTGCTAACCCCTTAGTGCGAAGGTGAAGTGGGACAAGGCGAGAACAAGCTGGGGCCACCAGGCTTGTTCTCTGCTCTCTATATACTACGCAGGTACAGGCAAGTCATCTAGTTACGACAGTCAACCGCCATTCCAAGGTGAGTCAACCCAACGAGTCATGCGTACAGGAGTGAGTCAACTGCCATTCCCAGGAAGTAGACCACAGAGCACTGCCAAGCCACGAGAACACAAGAAGAAAGGGGGGGCCCGAGGTGCCCAAGAGAAGCTGAGAAAGAAGAAAAGTTGGGGGCTGTACGACAGCTCACAACATTGACTGCTAACCATTTGTTTTTGGAGAGCACATACTTGCGATAAATTGTCACCTTTGGGTGATTAACCAGGGTGTTGATCACCTATACAAACATAATAGGTCAGTTGCACATGTATCAAAGATACAGCCATGCCGATGTACCTCAGAGAACTCCAGAGCACACTCGAGCATGAAGAACACAGAGTTCCAGCAAGTCACAACATCAAGAATAAGATTCTTGATTGTTTTCTTGATGTAGGTTTGATTCTGGCCAAGTGCTTGTTGCTAATGCCATTCTTCTATCTGCATTGCAAGTCTCTGAAAGAGCTCCATTCATTGAGGAGAGGACCGCACAATTTTGGATATTTTTCGAATCTGCATTATTTTAGGGTGAATATGTAGAAAAGATTATATAGATGATGCTCACCTTGTTGATTGCAGAGGTTAAGTCAACCAAGGGGTCAGCATTGCTGCTCTCATCACCTTCAAGGGCCTCGGAATTGTCCATCACAACGAATGATTCCGCCTCCTCAAGGGTAAGTAAAACATCTTTTGGGTCAAAGTCATGAATGTTGGTAGACGAAGGAACAGCTTTGATACTCTGAAGAAGAGACATGACAGCAAGGTGAATTATGTGTGCAAGACATTGGATTTGGCCTTTCTCTGGGTTCCAGCATAGTTCAGGTGCAGGTGGACCAAGAGACACTGCAAGATGATGAACAAGGGTGCCATTTGTGCTAGTGTTGTCGCTGACTAGAGCCAAGAGCTTATCCTCGATACCAAGATCTGTCAGAACTGAAGCAACTGCTACAGCCATGTTCTGGCCATTGTGTGCACCATGCAGCTCCACAAAATCGAGTAAAGTCTCTTCGAGCTGCCAGTCATGGGTAATCCAGCTGCCAACTATTGCCAGAAAAGCAATTCGATTTGAGGAGGTCCAGGCATCGCATGAAACAGCCATAAGACCAGAAAGTGATGTCAGGTATTTCTGTGTTGACTTTTGAAGTGTTTCAGCATGCTTGAACACTTGATCTCGGATAGCCTGTGACTGAATCAGATGGCCACTGAGAGCTGGCTTGAGATAGGTCAAGAGTTCCTGGAACTCTGTGTTCTCAACTTCAGTGAAAGGCTGGTTCCCAGTAACAATCCACCTCATCAACCACTGGTAGAATTCATTGATATGAAAGTCCTACAATCAAGTGATTAGCAAACTACATACATAACTCTATGATAGAGCTTACTGGGCTATTAGGTTCAGGCTGTATGCTAGCATTTTGCGACACTAGGGGCTTTCCAGAGGCTACCCAGTCAGCATGCAATGCACTTTGCCAAATAGCACTATGTTTGTAGTGTGGCCATGAAGCGTTGCTCAGTGGGCATGTATGAGCTTGGGATCAAGGGGAATACCAGCAGAGTGGTCAGTAGCAGGTGGGTTGCTGGGTTCTGAATCCTCAACATGACACCATTTCAGGGGTAGGTCACTAGTTGATGTTGTCAATGATGCAGTCATGGAGGCAGGAGGCAGGTGTCAAGGTGGTTTGACCATGGAGTAAATGTGTTCCATTTTATACTCATTACATGTGGGGTGTCAGAAAAAAGGGTCAACTTTCATTCAGGTGAAAAGAGTTCAATTTAGTGCTATGAAAGGGTTTAGGGGGTTTAGAACCCCCCCCTTTCATGTTAAGAAATGGCACTAAATTCATTTGGGGGGGTCATAAATTTATTGGAATTTGAACAGGATTTATCAAATTTATCAAATTTATCGAATTTAGTGAATTTAGTGCATTTAGTGAATTTAGTCATTTAGGACACAGGTTCATAAGCCTCGGTTTCACTTGGTTTTTGCCCAATATCACAGGTAACAGGTATAGTTAACAATGCTCTATTCACAGATGTATTTACATAGTAGCTGGCTCATACGGGGCATGAGCTTAACACTGAGGCACATGCTGGCAAGTGGCTGTGCAGCCTGCGAGGTAGTCGAGGGGCGCCACCTGAATTGGGAGTTGGGGGCAACAAAGGGCAAGGCAGCCAAATGGGCAGCATGGCCAAGCATGAGTGCAAAGATTAGTATGTGGGCATGTTAGCGTGAGCAGAGTGCAAGCATGAGCATGTGCAAGTAAAGAGGGCGAAGAGTGGTGTCATGACCTGTCAGGACACGAATCGGATATTCGTGGATCCGGCAAAAGTGGAGGTGCAATTGATCATGTGTCCTTGTTTATCGGTGGCGAACTGTAGAAACCAAGGTAGATGTGTGCGCGTGCGTTATCTTCGAGCGATGGTGCCACGCCACGAGATACAGCGACTTGGCAGGAAAGTAAGGGTGTGTTGGACGATGGAGGCCTGAGATGAATAGGTGAGTAGGGTTGCTAGAACTCCTAACGAGTAGAGTGGTGTTCGAGAGAGAGCGAAGGTGAAGTGGTGAGCTTCCAGAGTGAGGTCCTGAGAGGGACTCTAAGTGGTAGTGACGACAAGGTGAAGCAAGCTGGAGTATCCAGGCTTGCGCACCGCTGTATATAAACTATGTACATGAGTGCGAGTCATACAGTGTGAATGGCAGAGGCTGTGCATCAGCACAAGACGCACGTACACAGAGTCATCCTGCCGAGGCTGGCGCGTACACCAAGTCAGAGTCCAGAGTCCGGGAAGGGCACACGCAGCCTGAGGCCGGTGGTGAGAAGACCGAGCCACAAGAAAAGTTGGGGGTGAGTACACGAACTCCCAACACTCACCCCTGGCACCTCCGATGCTGATGTTGCCACAGTGCTCCCTGTCGCCTGTGCTGCCCTCACCACCGACCTGTCCCCCACCCCTGCCATTGAATGCAATACCCCCTGGTCCAAGATGCTGGTCTCTAGTGTCCCTGCGCGCCCTGAGGCTGGTGCACCTACCTACCCTGAGGCTGACATGCAGGCCTCCTTGCTTATGAATCCAGCTGTTTTGGCCCTCAAAATCACGCGGCCACCTCGGTGGATCTGCAACCCTGCTTTGATCACTGACGCCCACTCCTCATTCATGATCTCATTCAAGGACCCCAATGGCTCGCTCGCACGCCAACTAGCTAAGTCATCCCTTTTTGTCTTCGACCTCAAGTGCTGGGTCGACAAACCCCTGGCCAAGCAGAAGTAAAGCTGGAAGTGAAGTATGGCAGTCAGGACTTAAGCTGTGGGCTTCAACCATTTAGCGGCTCCTGGCCAGCCCCTCTGGGGCCCCACTGCCTCAACCTAGCCTGTCTCACGCCCCTGCTCCCTTTACCAGCGCATGGACTTTGTTCTATTTATCTAGGTCTTCTCTTCCCCCATAGTATGTAGGCTGTTTTATCCTGGTTGTTGGGCCGTTCACGTGCCTAATGCTGCCCCTCCCTCTCTGCCCCTGGGCCCTGTACTACACTGACTTAGTATTTACCCTATCCCTCGTTGTGCCCCTGTTTCTACCACCCTTGTGGCCCTTTTTGATTGCCTGTCCTGTCTTGCTTGTGTTTCAGCTTTGGGCTCCCACACTGCATTTTGACATGCCAATCACATAGCAGTATAAATATGTATTCCAAAAAAAAAAAAAAAAAAAAACCCATCACATGAGCATCTCCGACACAAGTCCAGCAGAGATAATTTGGATTCTGCTAAAAATATATCATATTTATCTGGAAATTTTGTTGTTTACACGGGTTACCATATGTCTGACTTGCAATTATAGCGTAAAAATCCGTGAAATACTGCGCTTTTATTCACCCTCGAGTTCCTGTGACTGCCGCAAAATTGAAACATCACGTGATGTGGACCCTTTCAGCGCTTAAAATCTGCTTCCGGGAGAGGCGGCGACCTGGTGCCGGGCACTGTACTTCCGCCCATGCAGAGTGTGCACGTTTGTTGACCGTTTGTTTATGCATTTTGTTACACTTTCGGACAAACCACCGATTTTGTAACGGGTCCGCCCGATGGTTCTTTCGATTCTATTCTTTGTCCTTGCACTGCGCAGCTTACTCTCGGCCACTGTAGTCATAAATAGGTTGCCCACCGAACTTCAAGGCCCCACGTAACGACGACTCTATCTTGACGATGCTGTCTAGTAAATACCGTGACGCGTTTGGCCGAAGTGTTTATGCCGACCAGCCACGTTCGGATCGAAATGCAATCAGAAAACAATACCTCAAAGCTTGTGGGTTCATCTTGAGCGGATACCTACTTGCTCGTCTGGAGTTGCCGCCGATGTTGGGTTTCGCAAGCCTCAAGGTGAGCGAGGATTTGGTGGCGAGATGGTTTGGCTTGAGTGGTTGTGGCAACGCTTAGTTGTTCCCATCTGGCGAGGGAGACACGCGTCCGGTAGGGGATGTACAATGGTACAAGTGTCCAGGAATCGATGGCCCAAAAATTGAGTGCGGAAGTATTGTGTAAGTCATAGTTTTGGATATTAACTTCGTTTTGAAACTCGATTTAATGGAGGTTTCTGTAGTGTCCCTCTCGACTACTTTGATCCCACGGCCGGTATTGCGACAATCGCCTTAGCCAAATACAAGGCTGAGCCGTCACTCCGACGCGGATCCGTTTTCACTAACCCTGGTATGCGCTGCCGTGTCTTTCTCAGCTTTCAGCATCCTCAATCACTGGGATACGCACCTAGGAGGTCCGGGTGGACCTGGCACTAGGCTAGCCACCCACGCTGGGCGGGGGTTGTCTGCAACAAGGATAGGTCCGTATTATGACATTATCGGGTTTGATCCGAGAGGTGCGTGGAACCAGTCTTCCAACTCTGCTTTCGGATGGTAACCACACCATGATAATCAGGTATTGGGGCTACGACGTAAGTTCGCCCTTTCTTTGTTTTGACGTATTATCACAACGTGCCTGCAGTCCGATTGTGAAATGCTTCGAGTCGAGGGCTTCGATGGATGAATTTTACCGAAATACAGGTAAACTGAATTACATCATGACCGACCGGGGCACCCGTGACATTATTGCTCCGCAGTGTTCGAGCTCGGCCACACCCAACCTCCGAATACCACCGTTTCTATCGATAACAGCGATGCTCTTTTTGCCCGCCAACGGGCCTTTGATGATATTGTTTCCCAGCAGCGGCAGGCTCTGACCCTATTCGAGACTCAGGCGAAGCTGTGCACCAAGAACATGCCTAACGGCGGAGCGGCATTGAACTATATGGGTACTGCATCGGTCGTAAGGGATATCGCGTTTATGGCAGACGTGTTGGATGGACCTGGCGCAAAAATGTGAGCCTCATGTTGGGATAACTAGACTCGTATCGCCCTCTCATTGCTTTTGCTCAAAGAAACTACTGGGGAGGGTCATACGGGTCGATCCTGGGAGCAGTGTTGTTCAACATGTGAGCCAATGTTACACGTCATTCATCAACTCTATAAAACTAATCTCTACCCACAGGATGCCAGACCGTATTGGACGGGGAATGATCGAGGCAATTGCCAACCCGGATCTCTGGGCGAATCAGCATTCGCACGAGTGGATGGATAATTGGACTCAGGATGCTGACGAGGCGTATCGCTGGTTCTTGGATTCCTGCGCCAAGGTGCGTATATCCTTGTCTGCCGTTACTCGTACAGGCGAACCTAACCATATTTCGGGCTAGGCTGGTGAGGCGAAATGTGCACTCGCCAAGGGCAACGCGTCAGCCAGGGCAATTGAAGATCGAATTGAGACTTTCCTTAACGATCTTTATGAAAACCCGATGCCATCTATCAATAGCATCGTTCCCGCTTACCTTACTGCTGGAGCTATCCAATGTGAGTTGATAATCTTCCATTCCTTCAGTCATTCTTAACACACCATAACATTGCTAGCAAAATTATACGACGCAATGGAAGCACCCCCCCAATGGCCAATGTTTGCATCTGTGCTCGACGAAGCGATCCGAGGCAACCCGGCTCCGTTCTTGAACCGGTAATCAAACCTTCCGTTCATACCGATAATTTTTACTCACAATCACATCCAGCATCCTTCCTGACCCAGCTCGTGATCGTTTCGACCATGCTGAACTTGCGCGCTACGCCGTTACTTGTATCGACTCACTCCCATTCAACAAGTCCGACCCTAGCACTTTCCCGACGCCCGAATCACTTGCGCGTAGGGTCGTTGCCCGTGTGAACAACACGTCCAAGTACTTTGGAGGAAGTACTGGTTTGACGGATATTGATGGCGGATGTCAGTTTTGGCCGGTGGATGGTGTAGAGAGATACGCAGGACCTTGGAACAAGACATTGGCGAACCCGATTGTTGTTATCTCGAGCACTGTAAGTTTTGTGTTCAACTATGACTCTTGGATTTAGCTCATGCCAATTATCCCAATAGGTTGATCCGTAAGTGTGGCTTTCTTTCCTACATCATTTCCCTTCAAAATGCTGAAGTTGAACCGAAAATATCTGTTTATAGGATCACGCCTTTAGCGAGCGCTGAGTTCGTCAACGAGGCACTGGGAAATTCTTCTAGGCTCGTTGCTGTCACTGCCCCTGGGGTGCGTGCTTCTTACTGAATTTACCTCTCTGAATACTGACCAGGCAATTTAGCACGGTGTTCCTTTCCCATCTCTCTGCCAATACAAGGCTTCCCTTGACTACTTTAACCATGGAATCCTTCCCGAAGACGGACTCAACTGCAAGACCGAGTATGGCGCATTTGAGAACCCAGACGACGCGTACAGAACAATGTCAAACGAGGAGAGGGCTCTGATGAAGACTGGGGCAGAGTTCGTTGAGCTACTAAGGGGGATCCGTCGTGGAATCATTTGAAGATGTACTTTGTTTCGTCGTGTGAGTAATGGAATCTCAGCCCCTTTTATTTATCGGCATGTCGGACTCCAGGTCTATTATTGTTAGGAGGTAAGCCGGATTTGCAATATATTGTCTGTTCATGAGCAACTCCCTCTTTCATATTTATCATTTCTAAGTACTGTGATCGATGGCCGAGGACTCCCCGGTTCAAACGGTGGCCTGGGAATGGAGCCTTGAGTGTTTCATTTTGTGCCACCAGCCACACAATGTCTCACGTGATCAAACCCCACACTCGATTTTAGGTTTAGTAACTCGGTCCCAATGTTTTTCTGCATTGTGATATTTTCTCATGCTTGCCTGGGGGCACACCGGTATATAATCCTGGGACGGATGCGAAAAAGTGAGTTGTGGATAACCCCCAACCAAACTCGAGTCGCCTGCTCATGTCACGCCTCACGCCCCACGCCTCACGCCTCGCGCCTCTCACCTCCCATCATCTTCACACCACGACTCTCATAAATACCGTCATGCAGCTCGCCGCTACCACTATCGCGAGTCCCTTTGAATCATAACCATGAGGGGGCCCACTAACCTAAAATGAAATGATAGCGCTTGGCTCAAGGCACCATTTCTACACCCATTGAGCTCAAGTTCGATCACAACCTGCGTCGGCTTCCCCACAGACACCTCAAGTATGGGCTGCTCGTCTTCGGCGCCAGGGGCTCCCCATTTCCAACTCAGGTTGGCTTCGGTTTGTCATTATCAGTTCTATATTAAACTCTGTTCACACACTACACTATTCTCATAGCCTAACACCCCAGCAGCTACCAATATCACACATCCAAAGCTTCTACCACCCCTCTGTTACATGCAAGTCCAGGAAGTCCACCCTGCGCGCGACTTACGAACGCAAAATCAACCTCTTCCCTCCTGGACCCTCTCAACTCCTCCTTGTTCAGCGTTCACTTGTCGCTCCTATTGCACTGTCTGGCTCGAACGGAGCTATCAATGTTGCACTACGGCCCTTGGCGGCGCGAATCGGACTTGAGTGCGAACGTCTGCCCGATGGAGACCGGGAAAGGGGATCCTGTAGTTGGTTGAGGTCGGGAGCAGGAGGCGCCGGTAGACCAGGGGTACCGGGGGGGGGGGGGGGGGCTACCCCTGGCCCACCGAGCCGACACCTTGTCCCACTCCTCGTATGGTCGCTCGCTCGAGCATGGGCAAAAGATGGATGAAACCGCGAGTCCAGAGGCATGTGGGAATGTGTTCTCGAGGATCGACTAGGTCTAGATCTTCCGGCGTGCGCGAGGAAATACCCTTGGAGGCAACTACTCTGTTTCAAACTAGCCAAGTGGAAAGATATGGGTACCGTTCTAGGAACCTGAATCTGGGTTGGATGTACTAGCCTCGCCTACCAAGTGGATGTAACTATGAGCATTGAACCTATGTGATTATCTTTACCTCGATGTGTAATCAAATCGACGCTGTTAGAGCCGAGACGCACATGTCGAGGTTATTATTACCTTGCCAAACTTCCTTAGCCCAAATGAAAGCTGACGTTCGTTTCACATGGGAATTTATCAAAACGACGCGATCTGATCGCCATAGTTAGCCCTTCGAACCCCGAATCTCTTTGCGAGGCATGCGCGAATCTCTCAGCACGCAATCTCGGTTTCCTGATTAGGTGCTTGGCGCTTTGTCATCCCCCTTCTTGTGGTAGTCCCATATGCTTTCCGTTTGGGCCATAAGGTTGTCGACCTTCCTCAGAAGCAGTCTAGTCGCCTTTTACTTCCCCAACTGGTTCGGCAGACTCGAAATCGATGTTTCCTGACAGCGCTTTCTCGCTAGGTGCATGCCTCCTGGCCTCGGGGCCCGATAGCAGAAGGCGATCCATATGGTTAACTTACATCTGAGACTGGCGTTCTGCTACCGTCACTGTTATAAATGCTCCTGCACACCCACTATGGTCTTTAGTGTTGACCCACCCTGCATTTGCCTCGCATTCACAACCGTGTACTATGCGCTTCACCCTAGCTGTAGCCCTCGCCTGGGCTGGCCTTTCGGTTGCCCTCCCTGCCCAGCCTAACACTTATGCTGGAACCAAGGTCTTCCGCATCCCCACTGGAAACCAAAGACAGACCGATAACATCTCTAACATGATTGATGCTCTCGGTTTCCCAGCGTGGACTAAGGCTCGCATGCCGTTCTCTCATATCGACGTCCAGGTTTCCAAAGATCGATTGAATGTGTTCCATGAAGCTTTGACGGCCGTGGACTCCAAGTTGGACGAGCAGCTTGTGACGATGCATGACGATTTGGGGGCCAGCATCTTGAAGGAGGCGGAGGGGATGAACGCGCCATACGTTGACCGGTTCGGTGCGTCGCTTGTGTAGTTGCTCGGTACCTGGCGACTGACTGGCGAACGTAGCCGGACTGGCCAATGACGCTTGGTTCAATAGCTACCATACATATACCGACCATCTCACATTCCTCGATGACCTTGCGAGCACCTTCCCTAATAATACCAAAGTAGTGACCAGCGGCACATCTTACCAGGGACGTACTATTACTGGTATTAATATATTTGGAAGTTCAGGTGAGCCATTACATATATGCGGGCTTGATCATGTCTACTAACCCACCTCACTAGGACCTGGCACAAAGCCCGCAATTATCTTCCATGGCACTGTTCATGCGCGTGAATGGATTGCAACTATGGTGTGTGCCAGATTAATTTATTCTTCACTCATACCAACTAGTTGATATGTTCCATAGGTCACTGAGCAAATCGCGTACAGCTTGCTGTCCAATTACACAACTTCTGCTACCATCAAGAGCTATGTTGATAAGTATGACTTTTATATCTTCCCCGTAGTCAATCCAGACGGTCAGTTCTGCTTTACTTCGGAGATTTTATCATCGCTGACTGCATCACATTTAGGATTTGTCTACACCCAGAGCAGTGACCGATTGTGGCGCAAGAACCGCCAACCTCCTTCCTCCGGCTCATGTTATGGCCGTGACATCAACAGGTATGTCCACAAGTAGTAACTGATTATGCAAGGTATTGAGGATCACGCCTATAGGAACTGGCCGTTCCAGTGGGGTACAGGTGGCTCTTCCTCGGATCCCTGTGCCGAAGATTATAAAGGCAAGGACTTTACTCACATCATGAAGCAAAAACTCACTCTAGTTATCAGGTGTTGCTGCTGGGGACTCCCCCGAGAACAAGGGGCTTGTTGCATTCCTGAATTCTAAGGCAAACTCCGCCGCTGGCGCTAAACTGTACATTGACTTCCACGCGTATGGCCTTTTGTTTATGGGTCGTAAGTATTATCCTCATACCCGTCTTGGTTTTTATTTATCCCAATGCTCGATTGCAGCCTATGGCTACTCCTGTACCGCCAAAGCCGCCGACCAGACCGAACATACCAAACTCGAGCAAGGGTTTGCAGCGGCATTCAAGGCACCCTATGGCAAGGTCCTCAAGACTGGCCCGATTTGTACGACGATCTACCAAGCCTCAGGTAGCAGTGTTGA
The DNA here is from genome assembly GCA_019616945.1 of Ceratobasidium sp. 414. Classification (NCBI taxonomy): domain Eukaryota; kingdom Fungi; phylum Basidiomycota; class Agaricomycetes; order Cantharellales; family Ceratobasidiaceae; genus Ceratobasidium; species Ceratobasidium sp. 414. The sequence continues at coordinate 12,000 of WSTK01000451.1, forward strand.
CTATGCATATGCCACATCCAAGATCAAATATTCTTTCACCCCCGAGCTGCGCGGAAGCTCATCCGGCAATGGATTCGTTCTACCTCCCGCTGAGATTAGGCCATCGGGTATTGAGATATACGAAGGTATAAAATACTTGTTGGCGAATATGGAGTAAATAGGTTTAAGGCGAGCTTGTACCACTGTTGAACCATGAACAAATGCAAGGACCGATGTTCAGCAATTTCAAGTATGCGCGATCTCGTGCCCCACACATACATTATATATGCGTCGCGAATCATGCGCGATTATAGGCCGAAATCTGCCAATTAATCTAAATGCTCAAACATAATGGACGGGCATCATCAGCCCCACTCTTAATTTAAAGGTACCGAGCCTATAAGCTTGTTCAAGCCTTTGCACCTACAAGTAAGGTGTATGGGGGGTGCTTGCTGCGTTAAATGAATTCTTGCACAAGTTGTTCAAACCAGAAGAGGCTGGCTACAGTGGCCATTCCGTTAGGGTTACATATACAATCTCCTGGCAGTAGGCCCAATCGTACACCATCCACCCTTGCCGTCCCACTCCGGTACCGATCTTGGAGCGGTCTTGGAGTTGGACCTGGGACGCCGAGTTTATGTTAGCTTTGAGCCAGCCATGGTGTATACACGGATGGTTGAAAATGCTTACTATGCTTTCCTTGGATGCGCCGACGTAGAAATCTGGACTGTACCCTAAAACACTGGGAAGTGGGCCGGTTTTTGTTTTCGGAAACTCATGCATGCTATCCTCGCTCGTTCCGTGCTTTAACACACCATAGTATACTTGAAGTGTGGCTGAAGCCATGTGCAAAATTAGAGGCCCCCAGTGGCACTGTGTCAACAGCGAGAGAGCACGCAAGCATGACCCGGAAATCAAGCAAATACCGGGAAGCGGACCACGTGATTTACTGGTTTGTCGAGACTCACCTGCCTTCACCCATGGTATATGCAGTGATGCAGTCCGACTGGAATGATATCTATGTACTGGTAAACATCTACTCAATGTTGAAAACGCAGACAAAACTTTATATTGTATCTCCAAACGCGAAAAACAATCAGAATACGACAGAAGTGAAGAGAGATTTTAGAAAGAAACAGTGTACGCTGATTTCACGCTATCCCCTCCCCAGGATTTCTGACTTGCTTTTCGGGTTCACTGCAAGTCCGAAGAGAGGGCTTGATACTTGGGGCATAGCTGATCCCAAGCGGCATTGGGCGCCACCTTTTGAGTTCCAGTGCGAACCTGATCCGGAGCTTCCGCAAAAACAACTGCAAGACCTGCTTCAAGATGCCCTGAGAGAAAATAACGTGAGCAAAATCCTGCGGGTAGGGCAGGATAGTACGTACAATCAATATGGCAGTGAAGGAACCACGGCCCAGGGTTGTCGGTCTATATATGCGTCAGGAAATGGGCGCAGCGCGTAGTGGTCAGGTGCTGCTCACCTTGAAACGAATAATGACCCCGGTAGTCGACACACGAATCACGTCACGGCGAGGAGGGTTCACGTAGTTGACTGAGTGTATGCGATCAGCCCATGCTAAAGTTGAACAATTGAGAGGGTAGACTTACTCGATCCGCCAAGAGATTGAACAACATCGAATGCATGACCGCTAGCACAACACGACCTGTGAGCGCGAGTGGTTATACACGGATTTATTACTCACTGCAAGTGGATGGGGTGGTTCGCGCCCCCAGTGATCCTCAGCTCCTGTTAATTCGTCAGTATAATGACCATGCTTTAAACTGTAGATTCTTTCTTACAATGACTTTATTGTACGGCAATGCAATAGTATGCTCGGCTGTGCTGAAGTCTGCGTCTGTTGTCGCATTGTTTGCCAAGATCTTGAGTAGCGTCGGCAGCGACGGCGACTTGTATTGTACGTTATTGAACTCGAACGCAGCCGAGCCATCAACTGTAGTACGTCCGATGGTTAGGTTTACCACCTGATCAGCTGGCGCAGAACCTCCAGGAGCTCCTGGATTGATGAGGGCATGCAAGTTTTCTTCAACAAGTGGTGCGTTTCCAATCGCGGTGCCTTGCTCGGTGGTGGGCTCAGCGTCAGGAGCACCATCGTAGTGCAGGACGGCAAATACGTTGGTTGGATCCACTATCAATCGAAAGGTTACTGGCTATACCAAAGTGGGTATATGCATTGTGCTTACGGTTGGCATTGGTACCTGCAGCGGCAACGGTCATTGGTGCACGTACCCAGTAGTTGGCCACTGTTTGGTTTGCTTCAACCTATAGTTTACGTTTATAAAGTGTCCTTTCAGTAAGATTTTGTGCACTCACAATAACTGAGTAGCGTTGGCCGGCAAAAATGTCAAAGCTGTCAACAACGAGCGGCTCGTGTGCTATACCATCGGCTTCCTAAACCTGAAGTTAATAACGATGATGGGACGCTCTTAGCTAGGGTACCCACGATAATAGTGAGCATGTGACCCTCTATCGAGAACGTGAACGACCCGATAGCAGATATGTTGATCACGCGGAACCGATATCGCTTGCCAGGCGTTACGTTCAGCACTGCACGCTTCACTGCGGTTCCGCCTACGTAGCGTCCAGCACCGTTGATGAGCGCAGAATCAGGGACCCTGTGGATGGCACGTTAGGGACATCGGATGCCATAGTTTTGTCCAATGACTCACGGAGCGTTGAGAGCAGTGTTGGTGGTCGAGAAGAACTGTTCCTGTAGCACAGGTGCAGGATCGTGGTACCAGTCTGCCAATGTAATTACTGTCGAGGCATCGTCGACGTCATACAAACCCTTTTGCGGATCATCCGGATCTAACATTCAATTAGTTTACGCTTGTCAGCAAGATGCCAAGTTTCCTACCATAAATAACCACTGTAAGAACAAGTAGGTCGGATCAGTGTTAAGCGCCTTATATTTTCTGTTAAGACTTACACGCTCCGCGAAGTCCGTCGACGTACTGGCTGGACAAGTGGCTGTGGTACCAGAATGTACCAGTCTGATCATGCAGCGGAATCTCGTACGTGTAGGAGTTGAACTGGGAGATGGGGCATTGGGTAACTATATGGAGGTGGTTTGAGAACTTGAGAGTGCGTCGAAATGCCCCACCACTCACCAAAGGCCGGGCCGTCTTCCATCGCCGTGCTTGCTTGGAACTACAGTAGGGGCAGGTGATTAGTGAGCGTGGGATTAAATCCCGTCGAATTGCCCTTACTAATCCGTGCCAGTGCTAAAACAACAAATGTGTTAGGATAACGTTCCAGCCGGAAGTAGTTTTATTTCAAACTTACAATAGTAGTAGCACGCCGCATAGTGCTGTCGGTAAGCTATCCGTTGTGTCAGCATGAGCAAAGACGAACCCGCTGAAGTTTGGATTCATACCATGTTAGTGGTATTGATACGCAATGTGTCTCCCTTGTTGGCCTGGATACAGTATTAGAAATTTGCACTCCTCCTGCAGATCAGATTTAGAGGCTTACAGTAATGAGCGTGCCGGGTATCTGTCCGTTGACGGCGACGACAGAGCGTTCAAACCCATCCGGAGCAGCGTTGACGTTGCTGATCACAAAGCTATAGTCGGCGAAAGCTGCGAGAGCTGGACTGGCAGCGAGAGCTGCCAAAACAGCAGTACTGGCAAACATCTGGTGTTGCGCAAGTAGTAACGAGGAGAGTGCTTTGAATGGAGAGCTGAAGCGTAGAAGTGAGCTGAAAGATGGGATGAGGATAATGGCGCGTTTTACGCCCGTTTATATAGCTCTCTTGTTGGGGACATTCCGCGGCCATATACAAACAGGAAGTTAGTGTGCCGGTCGCCGTCGCCGACCTGCGCCCTCACTCTGAACTAAGCCGTGGACAAATCTACATACCTCAGCGTTCAGCGCTCCGGCGAAAAATCAACAAGTACAAACAATCGAAGGATCGACTCGCCAAGACGGCTCGGTGGATCAGCCGTCGAATAAGCCCTGCTGCTGCGCATCGGCTTCTCGGTGGGCCGATTGCCTCTCGGCATTCTCTAAAATGGAACCCTCCAGAGCCAACGTTGCGCAATGTTCCTGTGGATCAAGTAAGTGCGCTTTGACTCCCGCTCGAGAAGCGGATCTAACCCTTTGCCGATAATTCAGGTTCATGGTCGAGTCTAAACGAGCGGAAGAACAACGTCACGATGTGGCTGCGCGTTCCTATTGTTAGGGTTCTTGGGCTGTTCTCGGGCTGCCGAGACTAGGTCAATGTGAAAGCTGCCTAATCCCTAGCATTCCTATAGATCATATCATCTCTGTCCCTTGCGCAGACAAGAAGACTCTTGGTTGCGAGACCGACAAGCCCAGCACTAGCTCCCTGAACTGAAACATTCATCAGATGGCGTAGCACATGACATAGTTGCTGAAAACTCCCCGCAGTCTCGACTCCGTCCGGTTGGAGATGATAGAGGTCACAGAGTTCCCCACTGTGGAAGGTCGCAAGAATGTGAATCTTGCAACGACAAAACGACAAAGCAAGGAGGGATAATGTTACCGCTTCCTCACGCTAATTTCATCATGAACGGAGCCCGAGCTTTGAGGCTATAAATAGAATTATCTTCCTGAGAATATGGATCATAGGTCAAATGAAGTGCTAAGTACTCGGGACAATACCCGCCTATTCTTTCCACATTCAACCTCATAGTTTGTCCTAAATGGCTAGCAACGAGGGACGAATTCCAGCAGTGGGACGTGCAATCCTTTGGTCAGGGGCACTGAATGAATACGAATATCTGCGAAGGCGACTACCGCTCATCCGCAGCATACCCAACGATTCCAACCATACGTGATAATAATAATCATCAGGCACTCGGCGCAGCAACTCACGGAAGAACAAAATGAATAATTGCATCCCTCTCCCTCACCTCCAATACAATGAAAGTACCGTCCAAGCCCGTCCAAGCCCTATGTCTATCCTGTCTTTCACACAGCCTTTGCGGCTGCAGGTTTTCGTTCAAAGTCGCTATGCACGTCCAGCAAGATCTTGAGCGCGTTGCGTGCGCGCACGCGGGAGAGGTCATCATGGCCGCTGGTGAGCACCGTTTGTAGTTCCTTCGTGCCACGCTCGCCAGGATACTAGGTTCGGGGATTCAGATCTAGATAAGGGCGCTTACATGAAATGAAACCTACCGGGAGATACTTGTGGAGGTACTCGTATGCAACGAGGGTAAACCCAAACTGGGGGCTGCTCCGCACGACGCGTGCGATACCACCCTTGAAGAACGCTTTCGGCCCTTCTTCCCTCACTGTGAAATCCGCATCAGTGGCCATATTGAACCAGAACAGTTGATCAAACTCACTAATTTTAGTAAAGGCATCGGTGATACCCTTGTATGAAGTCTGGCCCGTGCGAGCCTCGACCTGGAGTCGAGTCTTGATCACATCTACAAATCAGATAAAGATAAGCAAGCGCGGCGACCGCCCGGTCAGGGATGTACGTGCCCGCTGGGGTAGACAAATACGCGGCCGGCATGCCGCTACACACCAAGTGATCAGACCATGCATACACGCAATGAAACCGGGGATCACTCACGCAATCGCTGCACTAAGCAGGGTCTCACTAAATCCGAGTTTTTTCCCGTGATACCCTTCATTGAAAACGTCCTTCTTCATATGAGCGTAGGCGGGGAAGTAGATGGCCGAGAACGGAATATCCCGCAATAGACATGCCACAGCCCCCCTGTACAGCCCAAACAGACCCAATTGGCGAACGATGTGGACAGCACCACGTGGAGCTACCCCCTCGACCTTGGCTGCCTCCCCTTGTACTTGCAGGCGAATTTTCCTGGGATTTTAGGTGAGCCGAATAAGAAGGTGGAGGGGATGCAATGGACTCACACAATTTCCAACGGATTTGTAAAGATCTAATGGTACGATTAGCCTTGCTGACCGTGCTGAACGCCTATCGAGGGAAACACTTACGACTTGACAACCCCCGGCCGTACCACCAGCAATAAGCTCCCACATGAGTTTGATACGTCCCGTCTCCGGGTCAGTCGCGCGTCCTCGAACAAGGTCGTTCACGGTAAGCTTGATGGCTTTCTCAGGCGCGACACCCTAATCAACCGGGTGGGAATCATAGGGAAAAATTTAGCTGAAAATTAGTATTATAAGGTTAAAAGGGACGAACGATGAGTTGAGGACCGAGGCCACGATAGAAGCCTACGAACCCTTCGTTGCGCAGGACCTTCTGGGCACAATCAAAGCTGTTCTTGTACAGCATTTGACCGACCACTGAAGACCGTTGGTTTTGCATCCTAGGGCGGTTATCAGCATTTGTTTTCCAAAAATGTATACAAACGGGCATACCGTGTCTAAATGAAGCAGGTTTTTGCTGCGATTAACGTTGATTACGTGGGCTAAGTGTATCGGAAATACCTTGACTAGGAATATCCTCATTAACTATCGCAATATTGGCGAAGAATCAAAAACTCACCAAGATCAATAGGATACACCACCGTCGCGCCAAAACTTCCAGCGATCCCACCCAGCCCAAAATTGTACGCCGAATGCAACATCCCATCCAAGAAACTACGCTTACTCTGCGCAATCGCACGCTCGCGGTTCACGTCCGACGGAGCCTTCCATCGTGGGTCGAGGACCTGGGCAAAGTCCATGAGAGCCAGCCGTGAGTGCCCGCCTGTGCCACGGGAAGCAAAATGAAAGATCATGGAGGCTTCCATGGGCGAGAAGAGACCATAGCGTGTAGTTTTGGCTGCGTGATTTAGGAAGTCGGTTTGGTCGATCCGGCCGTCCTTGGATTTGGCGGTCGCGTCGCGGATGACTCTGTGGTGAGAATTAGCGGTAGCCTGGTGCGCAATTAGAGTAGACCTACCGCTCGACCATGTCCATTTCTAAATGAGCGACATGTTAATCATATAGTTTTATAAATGACTGGGAGGTCTCACGCTGGATGACGTTGTGGAACGCCACAACCTCGGAGAAGGATATTTTCTGGCCCGGAGTGAGCGTAGTTAACGTCGGTAGTCGTTCTAGTACAGAATCGGATAATTTATGCCCTGCAAGTTCCTACAGCGGCGTGAGTGCCAATCAAGGCGGATTTGGTGTGAACAAGATACGAACAACAATGATCTGCTTGAACTGCTCTGGACGAATAAACCCATCCTGGTTCGAATCGAAGTGTTTGAACGCCTGCCGGAGACGCTCCCCTTGCAATCCCTTCATCAGCTGGGTGAACTCATGATCTAACGATTGATGATAATTAATGAGCAGTTAATCACGGATGTTGATTATTACGCACAGCCCAGCACGTGTTCGCCATCTCGTTTTCCCAGGTATAGCTTCACCCAGTCGCTTGAGGAAATTATCAGTTTTCGAGACTCGATGTATCACATAAGCACCTACCAGTTAAAGTCAAAGGGGATAGAGTCAGGGCCGAGGTTCGCAGAGAACACGTTCTTGAACTCATCAAAAGTGATCGTCCCACTGCTGTCACTGTAACCCAAAAAAGTACTTCCAGCTACCGCCAGCCCAAAAAAAGCCACGAATTGACTTACACGTCGAAATACTGGAACGCAATCCAATAATCGGCATCCGGACGCTTGAGCATAGTCTCGAACACGACGAAATCGTCCCATGACACGAGCCCTCGACGCGAACTGTCTGCGACGCGAAACAGGATCCCAAATTGGTCACGGTGGATGCGCGAAAAGTCTTCTTTGGGTGCTATAGCATTGATAAACGAGTCTTTGTCCAGGAATCTTAGATGTAGTTCAGCACGTGGAGGCGTATGGGCATGACTTGGTTTATAGGCTTACTTTTGGCCGTGTAGGTCCTTGGCGTACGCCTCAAAGCTCCTCTTCCATCTCCTAACTTCCGTCTCTCCCGTAGTTACTGATTTTATCGCCGATTTTACCGCGGGCGCCGCTCGAGTAACCGGTGACTGGGCCTCGTCGCAATGAAGCGAGGGGAAAAGGCGGGGAAGGCTAAATCCCGGAATCATGTCTAGGTCGCGTGTATTAGAATTAATGGCAATCTCTAGTGATGTATGAATAGCAGAACGAATCTATAGACAGCTGGAAAGCAAGAAGAGGGGGGCTGAGTGGTGGTTGTCTGAGGCAGGGTGTGTACTGGACTGGACCGAAGAGTGGGAAGTTCGGACAACCTCGGCGGCTATGTAATTATCCCTCGCCTACACTCCCGCGACCATCGCCCCAAATGGCCAGGGCACCCCGCTTGGAAATTCTCTTGGTTTGCGGTTGGTATCTTCTATCTACGTCCACATCGCTCGTGTACGGTACCCAGATGGGGAAATCCACTAGCAAACGACAAACCCCCTTGGAATAAACTCCTATTCTAGCTCAACTTCTGAAGCTTGATGTTTCCCCTTAGTTTATCCAGGACACGTCGATCCGAACCAGCCCGAGAATGGAGAAATAGACTCAACCGAAGTCTTAACCCTCGGCTTGATACGCTTACTTGGCCCTTAGGTGAGCCCTCCACTCATTTTACCCCATTAGGCGGGCCTGAACACTTCAGTTCATCAGAATCATGAAAGACATGTTTCGATTTTAGTAGTTTTTCTACAGTTAATATTACAGTTACTTTGCCTCGGGCTTCTTGTAATCGTCGAGACCCCTCTGGACAGCTGGGCGTGCCTTGATCCGCTCGAGCCATGCGTTGAGGTGCTTAAACTGCCCCAGTTCCTCCTGCGTAATTCCGCTAAACTCGGCGATATAAACCCTGGGGCAGGCTCGTGTGAGACACGTTTCTTCTGGAATGCCTGGACATCTGACATACCATGGGTGAGTCGAAATATCTGCCCAACTGTACTTTCCCTTGCCGTTGCCAGCAAGCCATTCGCGCTCAAGCCCGCCAGTCCATTTTCCTATTGGCCAGAACCGTAAATATAATTAATACTGTAGCTCACAAGGAACTCACCAGACAAATGATCGTCGATAACGCTCAACAAGCGCACCGTCTCGTCATGGTACCTTTTCCGCCGTATCAATCAGTATGCCCCTAATAAAAACGCCTCCGCCCTCAGACTCACCGTTTGATTCCATAGGGGATCTTCTCAGGCGCAAACTTGTTAAAATGATTCAACTGACCCTGCATAGGTCCGAGACCAGCGTTCATCCAGAACAACCATTGCAACATCTGGTTGTGCTCCAATGGGTCGGAAAACCCAAACTATCAGTCGAAATGTCAGAGAAAGTCGCGCTTTTCACTAGGGACTTGACACTCACGACTTTGTCCTTGTCGTAGAACTGTGATTTAATCCCGTTAGTTCCGTTGCACTACCCAAGTTTAAATAAAGACGCACCTGGTCCAGGTATAGGAGAATCGCGCCCGATTCCATCACCGGGAACGGTTTGGCCTGGCTATTGTCAACAAGCGTAGGAATACGACCATTTGGGTTCAGAGCCAAAAACCAGGGCTCCTTCTGGACGTTTGTGCCAATGTCAACGTCTAGTTACAAACCAAATTAGGAACACATTTAAAATTTATGGCCGATGCTGTGTAGAACTCACAAGTCCACGAAAATGGGGTCTTGTAGACATCCCTAAGTTCTTCGAACGCGATCTGCGCCTTGCGCCCTAGCATCGTGTGAATATAAGTATTAGCGCACCACACCAATGTCTGCATTTACACACCGTTAGGAGTGGGCATGGTCCTACCAAATTTGTTAATAAATCATACCTCCCACTAATACATCAAGATACTCACAAGAGATGCAATCCCTTTTCATTTGCCAAGGCAGCGGGGATAGACGTAGAGGCCATATTTCTAGTAAAATTTCGAGTCGGTTGCAGTAACTTGTGAGAGTGTTTGAGTGAGAGGAAACCCCGAATCATGATGGACTTTTATACTAAAGACGAAGTCCTCTTATAGTTGTGAGCGTTGCGGTTTGCGACCAGCTGACGTCACCAGATGATCGGGATACGGCCGCCTTCACCGCGGAGCTGACTGAGCGTCATGGCTGAAGTTGGTTTACTCATCAACAAAATTCTTGATAAGGAAATCGGATGACTGATTGCACTCTCGAGTGTGATGAATCAACGGGGGTATATGCGTGTGCTGATGAAGCAAACTGCGGTGCTTATGCGGCCTATTGCTGAGGATTAGTCACCGATGCCCGATGTTCAAGGGGTTCATCTGATATCAATAACCCGCTTTAACAGAACACACGTGTGCGGTTTGCACGTACCACATACACCAATGGAATGGTGCACACAGAATTCAAGCGATTATTGGGCCACAAGGGAACGGGGGGTAACAAGCTGTGGGATGTCGTGTTGCTAAATTAAGTAACTCGCCGAATCACCTGGCACTTCATCTGAGCGCGCATAAGTTGGAACTCTTGGCCTTCCGTCCGGGTGCCCGGTGCGGTTGCTTTAGGTTAACATTGCCCTTGTTTGCTGCACTTTACGACTTGGTTTTCAGCCTTGTTACATTAAGATCACCAGCACCACTAGGCACCATGTTCATTCCAAGGTAACCTCCGGGCAGTGACCACCACTACAGGCACTCTCTTGTAGGACTTGTGTCCTACATAATGTGGTGATATAGACACACCGCACGTGGAAACCCCAACCAATTACCTACGTTCCATCTCGCGATACACCTTTTATCAACCATATCTGACATATGTTCAATTGTGGTAGCTATTTACAAGTAATTGTGCACTTCAACCACTCTCTGGCTTCCCATAATTGTTGAGGGCCCTGTGAACAGCAGGGCGCGCAGTGATCCTCTCGAGCCATGCGTTGAGGTGCTTGAACTGCCCTAACTCCTCGCTCGTAACCCCGGCGCGTTCCGCAATGTATACCCTACAGTATGCAACATGTGTGAGCAACCTATTAGAAATGCGCTAGTATTGGCCGTATACCATGGGTAAGTGGCCATGTCAGCCCAGCTGTACTTTCCTTTGCCGTTTCCGGCTAGCCACTCGCGCTCAGGTTCACCGGTCCACTTCCCTATCCCCGAAATCCTTTTTAGTATCCCAGCGCCATGATCCACCAGGACTTACCAGATAAATGGTCATCAAGAACACTCAGCAACCGAACCGTCTCGTCGTGATAGCTATCCCCTTACATCAACATCGCACTCGAATCGGGTAACCCACCTCCTGGCTTACCGTTTGATCCCGTAAGGGATCTTCTCGGGCGCAAACTTGTTGAAATGGGCTAGCTGGCCTTGCATAGGTCCAAGACCAGCGTTCATCCAAAATAGCCATTGGAGCATCTGGTTGTGTTCAAGCGGATCGGCGAATCCAAACTAGACATAAACGATTAAGAGAAGTACCAATTAGGCCGGGGACTCCTACTCACCACTTTGTCCTTGTCGTAAAACTACGATCTGAAACTGAGAGTTCTGCCGTGACCAGGTATAAATCCAGACTTACTTGACCGAGGTACAGGAGAATCGCGCCAGACTCCATTACTGGGAACGGCTTGACCTGGCTGTTGTCGACAAGGGTTGGAATCCGACCATTCGGGTTCAGAGCCAAGAACCAAGGCTCCTTCTGGATGTTGGTGCTGATGTCGATGTCTGATACAAATAAAAACTGGCGATTCATCGAATGCCAACTTATCGTACTCACATGTCCACGAAAATGGGGTGTTATAGACGTCCTTGAGCTCTTCAAAAGCAGTCTGTATCTTGCGCCCTAATATTACACAAACCTAATGAACATCAAGGCAAGACCCTACAACTCGATTTTACGCGCCATTAGGAGTAGGCATAGTCCTGTCGGAAACTCCATGAAACCGATCCTTGGTGACACAATAATCGAAACACTCACAAGAGATGCAATCCCTTCTCATTCTTCAAAGCCGCTGGAGCATCGGGAGTCGATGTCATATTTCGTATCAATGTTCTGGTCGGTTGTAGTAGCGTGTGAGATTGTCTTGATAAAAAACCCCGAACCCCGCTAGTGTTTCACAGCAGAGAAGAGGCCCCCTTATAGTCATGATGTTTGCGGCTGACGAGGTCAGCCGACGCCGCAATACGACCGGCCAGCGGCCATCCTAACCGTCGCTGACTGAGCGTGAGCGTGCGAAAAATGTTTTACTGATCAGCAAGAGTCGCAATGACAAAGATGGATGGTTTATGCCTGTGTGGGCAATCGTGTCTTACAAACCAAGGTATATGCGCATGCTAGTGTGCTTCATTGGGATGAACCTGTTGTTTTGCGACATCGTCACGTGGCGCATCCAGATCCGGCCCAGATGACACTTCTCGGCCAGAAAATTCCGAAAAAACCAGAGAGAACGGAGGACCAGAGCCGAAAAACACCGTAGCTTCAAGTTTCAAGCTCGTAACCTGGTGTTTACCGTAACTTGGCCAGGCGGAAGTTGATATTTGAAATGAAACCAATCCTACGTTCCGATGGACTTTACCCTTTAGGCTCCACTGAGAACTATGCTGGGAGCTCTGGCAAGGACTAGAACAAGTGAGCTCGTTGGCGAGTACTGGATCACACCTCAGAGTTCCCACGGCCAAGACCGTGAGTCAAAAACAGAAATGTACCAGTAAATATAATCACATATTTTGGCGGGATATTTCTGGTATGCTTGTTAGTCCTGGGGTCCGCGTCCATCTTCGCGTTTGCGTTTGCCAGAGTTGTCAGCTCGCCGGTTGCACTCGATCACGTGACACCTTTCATCATTTGAATTAAGTGCACTTAAATATACACTCGGTCATCTAGCTTACACCGAGCGGAATAGGCTGGAAGGTGCTAAAACAAAAGGAACAACAGGTGTACCGGTGAATTGAACACTCGTAGCAGAGCTTCTTCAGCCCAAAGACTCGGTATATTAAGGCCGCTGAATCGCATGTTTTGCGTGATAAAACGTCGGCTTTACTGAAGTTGAACCGTCATATATGCTAAATTGTTGAGATGACCCCCATGCTATACACTGGTCTTTTATATATGGCTGTTGTGCGATATGGTGACAAAGCTAACGTGTCCTTACATCTTAGCTGAGAGGAGAAATATATATTCCGAGACAGCTTGAACACTGCACAAGATAACTATGGTCATCGACCACGCCGCATCTGCCCACGCCGACCAAAGCGAGGATCCTCTAAAACCATCGTTAGCGGCAGAGGATACGATGTGGCATTTAAATTACCTAAATTGTCTTTAGGCAGTAGGCAGTTGCCCATACAACTTGGCAGCCTTGAGCGATGGCCATTCGTCACCGACCCATTTTGGGCCATTCACAATCTCGTCTTGAGTTGTCCCTGGGTTGATCTTGACGAGCGCATAGCGGCTTCCCGAGAAGAAGTAGGCCTCCTCATCCGCGTTCTCAGGATTAGGCAACACCGAGTCAATCTTGTCAAACCCGATCCCAGCTAGAGAGGGCCAGTTAGCCAAAATGTCTCTAGGTGTCTGAACAATGTAATCATCGGTAGTTCCGGGCGAATAGTGAATGACTGAGTACTTGCTGCCGCAGAAGAAGTATGCTTGCTTCTTCACTCCAGGGAAAGGTAGAACGGCGTCGACGGTCTTGCACCCAGCTTGTTTCAGCGATGGCCATTCGGCGGCTATCTTCTTAGGACCATTAATCAACTTGTCGTTATTCGTTCCTGGTGCGACGTCGACCAGAGCGTACTCGTCTTGAGCGAAGAAATACGCTTCATTATCGTCTCCGGTTGGCAGAACGGCGTCGACCTTGCCAAAATGAGCGGCCTTCAGGGAAGGCCACTCACGGACGATAAGCTTGGGACCATTGACAATCTTGTCGTTATTGGTGGCGGGTTCGACCGAGATCAAGGCATACTGCGTGTCGGCAAAGAAGTAAGCCTCTTTCTTGTTGGCAGGGTTAATGAACGAGGCTCGCGCAGGATGCGGTATAGGGCAAGTGTTGGCCATGGCTTCATCGTCTACAACATTTCCGTCCTCGTGCAATGGCTCATCAACGGCTCGGCGTACACGCCTGAGCATTCGCTGTGGCGGACGATCTTCGGGTGGCCCCATCCAATAGTGTACGTCGATAGAACTACCGCAAACTGGGTCCGGGAGCATCGCCAACTCGGCGCCATGGGCGGACCCGCTGGCGCTGATATCGAAGTTCGGGTTCGCCCAAATGGCCACAACACGACTATTCTCGTCATACTGCCGAGCGGTGCGGATGAACTCGGGGCGGATACCGCCTGGGAATGCAATCTCGTGCTGGTTGAAGAACCGGTTGCTGGTGCCCAAGCTAAGGTTTACGTCGATACCACCGTTGGCAAACACTTCATACTCGAACATGTTGGCAATGTTACGAGGGACCCAGCGAGTAGGGCGGTTGGTGTCCGGGTTACGGTAATAGCGAGCGGTACCGACAAAGACCGACTCGACATTGTTATCGACGTAGGCTCCGAGGTCGGCGTTGGCCTGAACTAAGCTAGCTTCATCCGCTGGAGCGACGTGAGGCTGAAAGCCTTCGGTGAACACGACGTCGGGATGGCGGCGGTCCCAACGAACGAGGCGCTCGGCAGCGGCTGGGACCCGGAGTCCGCGAAAGTCATGGACAGAGTCGGTGCGCCATTCAATAGCTCTCCCCGAATAATGCTCGTTATTCTGAAGGACGTTTTCCAGCCGACGCACCAAATCCGCCTCGGGAGTAGTTCGGAAAAAAGGGATCGTAGCCGCGACGAACAAAGAGAGGTCGTTCGACATGTTGGAGTTCTAGCCTGGTGAAAGGAAAGCTTTTAGACAGTGCCTGGGGTAGACGAAGTACACTTACAACTCGGAAATCTCAAAATGAAAGAGGGAAATTAGGGGATGATAATAGGTAGACTGGTAAACGACAGGGGTCTCGGACTAGATAGTCGAGCAAGCAGCAGAGGTTGGTTTGTTAATTGGCTTGGGCAGGTAAAGGATGAATGAGTGCTTGGGCTGCTATGCCAGTTGCGAAC
>WSTK01000452.1:0-26704 GCA_019616945.1 Ceratobasidium sp. 414
GGAAACATAAAAAGTGTACCTTCAGCATAGACAGGAGGCGCATATATGTTGTCCATATGGTATGCAGCTGGCTGCACGCTAGCATTAGTCCTAAATGCAGCATTACTCGGTCCTGATCCAGCTGTATCGCCGTCTTGTGGTGTGCCAGCTCCAGTTTTCTCCTGGCGCTTGCGCTTTTTACGCCCGGCGCTTGAGACTCCTGCAGTGAGAGACTCGCCAACATTGCTACTCTCTGTACAATACTCCATGGTGTTAGCAATGTTATATACTTTGTATTGAACATATATACATACCTGTGTTTTCCTTTTGCCGCATGCGTCGCACTTGTAGTGCACCTTGCTTCCTTGTTTCACAATTTGCTGCGGGTTCCTCAAGACGGGCTTGTAGGCTGAATCGCCCATGCAAGAGCTCCGTTATGAGCTTATAGTTGTGCATCGAGTGGGTGTTGACCACATAGTTAATGTCGTCTGTATGCCGGATTGCTTTTTGTGTTGCGTTTGTTTCTTGTCGCTCTTGACGAATAACAACCTGACCATCATCTGTGCAGGCTGCGAATGCACATCGATGTTGTAAGTTAACAACTCCGAGTATATTCTACACAGTATGTGAACAATATGTCATATCCGTCTAAAAGAGTTATGTACCTGAATTGTAGTCATCACCAGATCGTCCCGTAGGGAAACCGCTGGCATACCCAGGGTTAAGTCATCTGAGCCCCAGTTAAAAGCACATAACGAGACGCATATAGGCGCTTTCTTATCCTGTGGCACCCAAATCGCATGGATACGACCAAGCATTCGGGGTGAATCTGGCTGTATGGTAGGCAAAATACTGATTAGTTTATATACTTGAGTGTTATATAATGATACTCCTACCTCACTATTCATCATCTGGAATACTACATGGCTTCCAGGTGCTGCTTTATCGCCACACTGAGTTTGCAATGTCATTGCAGGTCGCATCAATGATTCTCGAGTGAGCCCAGGGGGGTGTTCGAAAGCTGAGAGCTCAGTTTGTGCCCATACAGTCGCTGGCGCTTTCGAGCGCACAACCGTTGTCCCTGCCGGTGGGGTTACTGGGTCTTTGCACCCGAGAATCTTGATTAAAAACGGGTTGGTTTGAGCAAGCGCCAGAACATGAGCACCAGCAGTCTCCCAAGTGTTTGTGTCATGGTTGAACCAGTGCCCGCCAGACAGAACATGGCGTGTGCGATCAAAATCGGCAAATTTGGCTGCGATATCCCGACTTGGTGCTTGACGGTTGCTGTGGACTGAGCATTCCCGGAACACGCTGTTGAACGATTCGAAGCGCTCGGTATCAGGCCCAAGCAATGGGCCAAATCGAAGCACAAAGAGTGGCATATGCACAAGTAAGTGTACCTTCCCCTTGTCGACTAGTAAATGTGGTGCGCATTTAGCCAGGTTGTGAAGTAAAACTTGAATCGAATTTTCCAACTCGGCCTAAGTGTGATAAAGGAATTCATTTGCCAGTATAAGCGTCACTAAAATAAGCAAATATATAAACTAAACTTACTACGTATGCAGCAAGATTGTCAATACTTGAGTACCATGCGAGTACCATAAGCCGGCTGAGCGAAGACCAAGCAGCATGCAGATCATCGGGGATCAATCCATAGAAACAGAATGAAATCGTCTGTACCAGTATCTTAAAATGCTTGCCGTTTAAGCTCCCTCGATTGGTGCAGATGTAGTTGGAAACCGGTCGGTCAGTACCGAGACCAGCCACAGATACGGAGCGTAGTCGTGTGCAAAATAGGTCGAATCGCTTGCTTTTATCCAGCACATGTACTACTTCAACCCAGAGGTATTTCGCGATTCCGAGTAGTAGAGTGTGGAGGATCTCAGTTGGTGTATCAATATGAATATCCAGTCCTAATAAACCAAATGCACATGTGTAAGCTAGCTCAAGGTCAACATGCGCAGATACATACCTTCCACGTTGAGGAGTGGATTCATAGTCAGACAATTTGCTAACTCTGAAAACTCACTTCGGAGCTGCTGAGTGATCTCAGGCATGGCCATGCGTCGATTCGCTTTCTGAAGCTCTTGGCGGCGCTTCATTATTCGGTCAAGGATTGGCTGTGCGATCGCATCCTTGATTCCACAGCTCCGTTGAAACACCGTAAGGCTGTCGACCGAGGTTGATGTGAATGCAATGTCATACTGCCGTTGAATAAGTTTTATAGTGTCACTAGCAGTTCGGAGTTCAGATGCCTGCAAGAACATAATTAGTTAGTCAAGTAATAATTGAAAGCGCAATGCAAATCAAAAGAACAATGCAAGAGTCGTTTATGCAAGGAACCCATCGGCCTTGCACTCGAAAGCGTGGTGCAGAACAGAAGGCAATCGAGAAATAATCGAAAGTGTGGTGCCAAAACACTCACTTGGAACAATTCAGAATATCCTACATCCGACTGCTTATGCTTCTGTGAACCGCCAACTTTACACGTACGACAGAAAACATTGGATCGAAGGCCGGTTGAGCTGCATTCATCTGCTTGCATCGGGTTGTCGGCTGGGAGGAAGAGTATGTACGGGCGTACAAGAACCTCTCGTTGTTCTACCGTATCCCAGACAGCCACCAGGTTATTAAACGCATCCCTAATAACGTGTCAAGCACCATATTAACGCGCATATAGGCGAGCGTACGAGAAGTTCTTGCATATGCCACTCATCATCTCCATAGGTGAAGCGTGTTGGGTTGTGCACATGAATCGTATGTTGCGACGTCGGTTAATTTGTTCTCGGGGGAGAGCTGCATTGGAGACATAGCAGCACCAGTGCTTGTTCCATTGCTTGCTTTTATTCCCAGATACATCGTCAACGAATACAATGAACGGCACAGAGTATATCGGCCGCCCAGCCGCTTGTGAGCGCAAGGGATTTGGTGAGAGGTCGTTACATGATACAGAATGTTCTACAATTGCATAACACAAGTAAGTAAAAACGACGAAATAAAGAAGAGCAAGAGACTCACCTGAGTCTCGAATATAGATGCCATTCGGATATGCAGCCAGTAAATCAACACATGTATGGCGAAATTCAGAAAGCGGCTTCAAAACCCGCTCAGTGCTCCTCTTATATGCTGTAATATTTGAGTTAAACTTCGAAGATGCAACGTTAGAAGACAGTCAAACTATCAGACACAATCTAGGACTTGCCATATCCTTCGTGAGATGACAACCCCGCGCCCACATCCCGCCCTCACGCCGTAAGAACATATCGGGTATAAACATGGACCCGTCAGCGAGCTCACAAATCTCATCTACAAAATAGGTCTTATCATCGTGCGAAACCATTGGCGTGAGTTGCTTCCGATTGTGCCCCTGCACAAGTTTTTCGCCGTGCCAAATTTCTGACGAATGATCGCCAGCGTCTTGTGGGTAAAACTCCATATGCTCTCGTACATGCGGATTCGAAAATTCCTTTTCATTAGGTCAGTGTTGCAGGGAGAAATACGATACATAATTAATCAAACTAAGCTGACCTGTTGAACCACCGTGTCAATAGAGTTCAAATAATACACATTTCCAGTTGAAGTGCTACACATACTCGAGGGGTCGCCAATCGTCTGTTTCAGCGCCTCCTGACACCTCTCGAGCGAATACATCGTCGGCACATTGAGCATGCCCATTGCGTTGGCCCAGTCAAGAACCGCCTGTCGCTGTGCAACGGAGAAGTGAATGTGTGGCGCATTAAAAAGCGAATGCGTTAGAACATGCTGCGTGAGTGTGTCAGGCGAGTAGTAAGCATACTGAGGATAATGAACACACTGCTCTGTCCGGGTATGGCCCCCAAGCTGGATCCTTCTCCGAATGATGATTCCTTGTAAATGAGGGTTGCTCCGCTGACGGCATTGCTGCAAACATGTCGGATAATCACGATGTGATAAGTAGGACGTAAAATGACTCACAATATCCTTGGGGATCAAAGGAGCCATGCATTGTAAAAAGATCGGAATCGAATGCGTATGTATGGGAACAATCGTCAAAGGGGTTTCCCAGGGTGTCAAGGATGTCGGAGGACAGAGGTGGTGGAGGCGGGTCAGCGACAGTTGGATCAGCCGGCAAGGAGTCAACGTTCATATCGGGGTTGTCCAGCAAAGTTGGTTGGTCATTGTTGTCGAGCGATTGTGCCAAAGCAGCCTAAATAACTAGATTAGCACGCTTTAAATGCGATATAATCGGTACTTACGTTTTGTTCTTCCTCGAGTTGTTTGAGAGTCGTAAGTCTCACTTGTTCATGCTCAGCCCGAAGTTTATGGCCCTTGCCCTGGACATGTTGCGTTATTTTAACGCGAGACACGGGTCGCATCGACGGGCAGATTGTGCACTGGTACTGCGAACCAACCAGCTGGACAAACTCCAATTCCGAGCCTAATACAAATTTTAGTGGTCGGTGCAGATTGGTGCGTTATCGACAGACCGTCTTGGGCAGTGCTTGTAGACATATTGGTGGGGCTTGACGGGATGCACGGAGTGTAAGGAAGAATCGTGGTGGGAGAGAGAAGGGGGATTTTTACGAACACACGAAAGGAAGTGTGTCAATACGTACAATTGGGCAGAGATATTGGGGAAACCAGATCTTATCATACAATGAACATACAATGAATGACGAGTCATCGTACAAAGCTAGTTGAAGCAGCCATATAGAAGTTATGTATTACACACACCTCCTTTGTATCGGCCAATGATCGCAAGCAACATAACTTCTAACTATTTGATGCTTACGACACCTTTGTTTTGGCCTACAACGCACCAACGTTTGGACACCGATAAGGGACGTCTGAATCTCATTGGTCTTGTTATTCCCAATTTACAGGTACGGCAGGGATACGTTACTAAGGGTGGACAGACAGCTGTTACATGTGTGTTACACATCGGTCCTGGTTCGTGGATAGGTCAAGCGGGCTCACGTGGCGGTGTACGCAGGCTCTGGCGCACAGTCTCAACTAGGTGGTGTGATGATCAAAAAAAAATCAGAGATCAAAAAAAAAATGGTGGTGATTTTCAAATACAGCACAAATCCGTATGGAAGCTCGACTGTGCTCATCTATCTGCCAGGCTAATACGACATTTTCAACCACTTTGGCTCGAGCGCTTGACTCTTGCCAAACCGTTCGTGTGAGTGCAATAGTGCATGAATCGTCTTCTCGCGATTGTACAACGGTGTAACTTCCGAGTGCCACACTTTTCATCTAGAGCATAACAAGTCGACGATGGTCATTATTGCAGGATTTGTTTTGGACGTTCTGAAGACTTACGTCAAGCCGACCTAAGTGGTCGGTCAATTTCCGATTGTACACTGCCAGCTGCTGACTTGTCTCGTCCTGGTTTGCAAGCTTTGTCAGGTATGACCGGCGCTGCAGCATCTTCAGCCTTTTCTCCCAGCTTTGCAAGAAGCTGAGCCGTAGTTTGTTGAAATGTTAGATTGAGCAAGGGAGCAAAACATCGAGCTCTCGCTACTCACTCGCTTAACTCCTGCAACTGCCACCGGAAACGGGCGGCAGGGGACTGTACGTCTGCGACACACAGTGACTTTGTCATCTCCCCAACAGCCTGAATGTCGTCAAGTATTTCTTCTCCTCGCGCTAGCGCCTCTCGAATGGCTTCATCGTTTGCCTTTGGGGCCTGTAGTATAGCAGGCTACGTCAGACACGTATCAACTACTGTCGACTCAGGCGTAACAGCGAAAGCTGCCGACCTTTAGATCCTCAATCAGGCTGCGCACGGTTCGAGTAGAGTCTTGTATTCCAGGAGCAACGAAAACATTTGCCACTGAACTAGCTATGAGCGCAGTCGCGTTGTGGATTGTTCGCCGGCGGAGCGCCTGGGTGTGGTCGGTGTTGGTGGTTGTAGTGGGTACTGGCACTGCGCGAGTTGATAAGCGACGTAGAGTGCGTCGAAGATTCATGCGGGTATAGATTTATGGGGTGAACGTAACTAAGCTAAATGGTAGGAGGGAGAAGGAAAACCTGGAGCGCCCAGCGGGGCCGGCACGAGGTGCACAGCACAGGCGGGCGGGTATATCAAATGGGGTAATGTATCGCGCATATACGGGCTGGATTTCCTGGGATACCTGTCACTTAGCCCTTCAGAACCTAAGAAGCAGATGTATGAGTTGACCGAGGCATCTGACTGGACAAATGCTTCATTATAGTGGTTCCAATAACTACCCTATGGGAGGTCGGCCATACCTGCGGCATTTTGGTAGGCCTACCCGTTGGGACCAACCTAACAACCTTCAAACGATAGGGTTGGTCGCAGGCTAAGGAACTTTGGCCTACTGGCGCTCTGTAACGCATTGTATCGCAAGCAGGGTTAAGACGCAGTGCAATATATACCAAACGATGTGCGCTGCCTATATACCCCAGTTTACCTGCAAGCTATGATGGTCAATTGGTGGGCGGGCTACAATAATTACTCAACATCTCCACGGAATGTCAAAACATGCCAGGCACACCGAGATACCGCGTGTTGAAGAACTACCAATTGTTAAGGCCAAAGGCTTCCAAAACAGCCTACATACAGAAGTTTATATTATGCGCATCCACGATAATTTACAGGCCAGCCACACGCGCGCCACGATCGCCTTATGGTCCGGTTCCACCATTAACCTGCGGATGCGTACGTGATCGCATTGGGGGATGTGTGAATAAACATGCACGTGCGCTAGACTCGCTCTACTTTGGTCATTGTATGCTTCAGCCATCCCTAGAAATACAACGATTCGTTTATCTAGATTAGAGGGGCCGTTGTAGATTTTATATAAATTTGCAAAGCCTCGGTCATGACTCTTCCGGCTGTATCCGTTTGACACAACTAAATGTTTTTATCGCTGCATATGGGCGTTTACGAATGACGCAATCAGACAGATTTGACACAACCAAATTAACGTACACGGAAGATGAGTCAATCGGCCACCGTCCCTCGCGGGTTACTTTGGCAATCCACCTAAGCTATGGCCCCAGCGACCAACGTACTCGACCATATCGTCCATCTGAGTCCGCCTGGTCAACTCTCTGATGGCGTCGCGCACTGGGAGAGTTTGGGATTCAAGTTTGTCTTCATTTCCACCAAGTCCTCTCCCCTCTGATGCATCGTGCCCTCTCCTTCCTCGTTTAACCCCTGCGCATACTCACTCACCCTGGCAGAGTCATCCCCGGCGGCCAACACGTTGGCGGCCTGAGCTCCAACGCACTCGTACCGCTCGCCGACGGGGTCTACATCGAACTCATCGCATTCGAGAAGCCCGCTTCTGCCTATCCACCCGATAGCCTCCGCTCCAAACACTGGTGGGCGACTAAAGAGCCCGGATGGATCGACTGGGCGTGTCTCGGTGTCGAAGATAACGTGGACGAGACGATTGCACAGAGGGAAAAACAAGCAGGGTCGGGCGTGGTATATCAAAAAGGACAGGTCGGGGGACGAACGAGGGCTGGAGACGGCGTCGAGCTGAAGTGGAGAGTCACGTTTCCGGCGGCCAAGCACGGACGAGGGAGTGTCCCGTTTTTTTGTCAGGATTTGACGCCGAGAGAGTTGAGGGTGAGTGTGGAAGGGTGGTGTTAGGATTCATTTGTGAAGTTGTTCGAATAGGTGCCGAGTGCAGACGCTAAGACCCATCCCAATTTTGCGCTCGGAATCTCGCATATCCATCTTTCGGTTCCAGAAGACAAGCTCTCGCAAGTCCGTGCCCAACTCTCAGTCGTTTTAGGCGGTGAACCTAATGGGTTGGGCGAATGGGAGCTCGGGCTGCCCGGATCCACTGAGGCACGAACACCACGC
The DNA here is from genome assembly GCA_019616945.1 of Ceratobasidium sp. 414. Classification (NCBI taxonomy): domain Eukaryota; kingdom Fungi; phylum Basidiomycota; class Agaricomycetes; order Cantharellales; family Ceratobasidiaceae; genus Ceratobasidium; species Ceratobasidium sp. 414. Next base: position 7,805 of record WSTK01000452.1, read on the forward strand.
TTGAGGTTGTCGACTGCCGAGCCTGGGGTGACAGTGTCGAGTATTGGGGAAGTTGGATTCTTTGTTGGCAGACCCAAGGACGAGGTGAATGCGCCAAAAGGGTTTGGAAAGGTCGTGTTTGTAGAAGTGTGAAATCTACTAAGTTACACATTTACTCATGAAGATCATGACCCGCCGTGATATGTTAGACTTCATCTCTTGCAAATCAGAGTTAAACGGTAATCAATTGGCAAAACCCTAGCAACCGAGAAATCATGAATCAACATGTAAGTACGGAAAAGACATAAAGCAAAGCGGGGGGTATGATAGATACTTAATACAACATTTACAACTGATAAAGAAGCGACCAGACTACGCCAGACCAGAGTGGTATCCATTTCGAGAAACGAATGAGCAAGAAACGAACATACTGCGCCCGCGCAATCTGGGCCGACCCACCCCTCTGACCCGAGAAAGAGAGCAAGAAACGCCAAGCCATCGCCCAGCTAGATTACGAAAAGCCGGCACGAGAGACAGCTCGAGATGCAAGGCCCGAGATCACACGCGGCCTTTGTTTCGCCAAACTCGCGAATGTAGGTCCCTCGTACACTTTGCTCATCGTCCGGGGACGGACGGGTGGAGGGAGAACCTTGTCCGGGATCTTGCTGCTCAGCGGTGCGCGAGATCGGGCGGGCGCAGATACGCGCCGGGTAGACATGGACGTCTGAGCGCGGGGTGGAGCCAGGGGGACACGAGCAGGAGATTTGGATGGGGATGGTGTCAGGTGGAGACGGGGAGCAGGAGGAGCAAGCGTGGCAGCAGACGCAGGGGCTGACGCGCGGGGGCGAGGGCGGGTAGGCGTTTTTGGCGCGCTGGTTGGCGTTGGAGATGGCGCGGGCGCGGGTCGAGCGCGAACACGCGTAGGCGGGCCGGTCGTATGGAGCCGAGCAAGAGGCTGGAATGGTTGGGAAGATTAGTCAGTGTCGATCATGACATGAATGAGTGAAAAAAAATACCTTGGGCTCAGTTTTGCGAACGGGGGTGGACTCGGGTTCCGAAATTGGAGGCGTAAGGATACCGTGCTTGGAGTTGTCCTGCACAGGCGCTTGAATGGGCGTTGCAGGGGCATGTTCGTTAGTTGGCGCTTCCTCCTCGGGCTCGGGCTCCTCAATAATTGGCTGCGGACTTGACTGAACCCTGATAGGCTCGGGCGTGAACAGTTGGTCGGCCACTATGCAAATAAATCAGTTCCTATCAACCCAGAGTTCGTACATTCGAGCTTACCGGCCTCCTGTTGCTTTTCCCAGCTCTTCGTAAAGTCTCGCCGCCGCTTCAATTCGGCTTCCTCGGAGACCATTGGCAATGAAGGGCTCGGGCTCGTTTGAACATCAATGAGCGTCTGACTCCCGTCGGTACTGGCAGACGAGTTGTCCATCTCGAGCGTCTGCACGGACCAAGTCCCAGAGAGACTCCGCCGGAGTGTTCCATCAAGGCGCTCGCGGAATGGTTCATCTGGACAGACGCGACAACCAAGCAGAACCGTGATTCGTTAGCAAAACGAACGTGTTGGTCGAGGCTGTACCCACCAAACCCGTTGGCGAACTTCCTTGGTAGTTCCCGGGTGACGACCGGCGCGCCTGTGGCACCCTGTAGCCGTGCGAGCCTCGCCTGGATCCCAGCCCCAACTTTACGAGACACGATGCTCGGGCTTCCTCCCGCGCTCGGTGGTGCAGACTTGGTCGGGGTCACGTCGGACATGGTAGTTGGTTGACGAAGGAAGAAAGAGCAGTTGCTAGGGATGTGTTGGCGACCCAGCCGCACGAAATGGTACTTATATCAAAGAAGGAGTTGTATATGTAGAGAATACGACGAAAGCGAAGACGGTGGTCTGAGCTTGAGCGAGGCCGAGGCGAGGAGATGGTTAAATGAGCGTAGTGGGGCGGTGAAGCTGTGACTTTCAAAAGCGATGCAAGGCACCCTTATGCATCATTTTGTCCGCACGTGATGTGATATCTGTCATATTCGGTACAACAGAGCAGCAAGCACATGGGTTTTCCGTATCTAACTACGCGCCTGCCATATACTGTGGCATCCCAGGCGCGCCCGGGGGAGGTGGCATTCCGCCAGGGTACATCATTTGCGGGGGCATTTGACCAAACGGTGGAGGGGGAGGCATGCCCATGCCTGGCATTTGCATCGGCACGCCTTGGAAGCCTGGTGGTGGTCCTGGAGGCATCATGCCCATGGGAGGGCCAGACATGAAGCCTGGAGGAGGGGGCGGAACCATGCCGGGTTGCATATGCATGCCGTAAGTCTGTTGAGGCGCGAAACCTGGCGGTGGGGGAGGCGCAGCAAGTACACCTGCGTAAAGCGATTAGACAGTTTCGAAGACCCAAGTGATACTTCCGCACTCACCGGCAAACTGGCCCTGGTACGGTCCTTGGAACGGCGCCATAGGAGGACGAACACCAAACGCCATGCCAGCAGGAGCGGGAGGCGGCCGAGCGGTTGGGGGAAGCGCGTTGTTCTTTCGCGCCTGGGCAGCCAAAAGTCGTTCTGCTGCGGTGCCATGGCGCTCGCCCTTGCCGTCTTTCTTGAACGCGTATTGGACTTGGATTTGCTTGTTCATTAGGAACTGATTGTTCATGGCCTCGATAGCCGCATCTGACGACTCGAAGTCTGTGAACGCCACAAAGCCGTATCCTTTTGATTCTCCCGTCGTGGGATCCCGGGCCACCTATCATAATGGATGAACAATTATGCGAGACAAAGCTAGAACAATAGCAAACCTTGGCCGTTGTGGACATGACACCAAAAGCGCTAAACGTATCGTAAAGCAACCTCTCGTCCACATTCGCATCCAGACCACCAATGAAAAGGTTCGCACCAACGTCGAGTTGTTTTTTGTCAGACGACGACTACACAAAGCGTCAGCACCTAAACTCCAAGTTGCATGGCGACACGACTACTCACCTTGTTCACGCGAATAGGCTTCCCCCAGAGCTTAATCTGGTTCATAATTTTACACGCGTACTCGGCATCCTCTTCCGTCAAGAACTCGCAAAAGCCAAATCCTTGGTGTGCCTGCGAAATACGGTCTTTGGGCAGGTGCACATTGACTTCAACCTCCCAATATCAGCACCCGCCATGACAGCGATGAAGACGACAATGGTACCGACCAACTGGCCCAGCCTGCAACATCAATTCCCAAACCAAAGCATCTGTACAACGCTCGTCCAGATTTCCCTACAACGGGGATGCGACTAGAAGATGAGCAACTTGAACAAGCTTTCGCATAGCAAGGATTTACCCTGCAGGTTACTTCTGACGTACCAGGTATACAGTCGCCTCTGCATTGCGGTCATCTTGTGGCCGGCCAGACATGGTGTGTTTGTTCGATAAGCGCCAAGCTGGTGGTCACGTGGGATGTGGCTCGGGCGCTTGAAATTCAGCAATCTGCGACGACAGCCCGAGTCCGAATACGCATAAACACTTGGAAGAGCCAGCAATACACATTTCGTTTGAAAAATCCCTCCTACGATCCTCCTTACTTATGGAAAACTCGGAAAGCCCTTACACGCAAATACTTGTTCCTTATTCATACCAAACGAAACCTGCACCCTGCCTGACCACAGGTCGCACTCACGGCTTTTATGGTCCCTCACCCTTTCAAAAATCTTACTTTCTGCATGGGCGCCGAATTATTGGGGCCAATTACAATGATATCGCTGGAAACTCCGACCAGAGATATGTGTCCAGCTAGTCCTGTATAAACTAGCAGCTCTGAGTATCTAGTTTTAGCTCAGCATCTTAATGCACGCATTACTTGAGCGCACTTAGCCTAAGATAAGGGCTTGAGTCGCAGCCTATGACCTCATTGCAGGGTAATAACCCCTTCGCGAGGTTAATACTTGCAGCCTTGCTCTCACTCTCATTTACTCTTTGCGGCCTTGTTAGCGGTTCACCATCAGTTTTCAGCTCGAGGCATGCGAGGCCGGACGTTGGTAGGTCTAGGTAGTTACAGATAGTTACACTATACCCAGCCTTTTTAGGGCTGAACTTGACTATCATGCGGTTAAGCAACGCGGATGCATTCTATGGGTTGTTAAAAACTCAACAATAGTTGAAGCTTGGACGCAAACAGAGAAAGTACAAAATACTGAAAAGGATAGATAAAGGATCACCGCCTCGCAAACTTGAATGCCTTGGATGCGACGAGCGTTACAATAGTGTTGAAAACGGTAAACGCAATCATAATGCCAAGATCACGCCAGCGGGTATCAAACGAAATGTTGAGCGCACTGTAAAAGTCGTCGCCGTAGGTGTATGGGCAGTATCGGCCTATCAAACCCACCGATTAGCTTGGAAGCGCATGGATGAAAACGAGGATACTTACAATCCGAGGTAGCACCTGGGTTGTCAAGATAGCCAACAGTAGCGTTCACAAAGTCACCGGCCCACTGGACGCAAGTCTGACCAGAAGGAGGCTGGAAGACGGAGAACTCGAGAGCACTGCAGGTGATTTTGAGGCCGTGGAGCTCGGTGGAGACCAGTCCAGAGATGAGGCGCGTAAACGGATCAAGCTCGTAAAGCCAGACACGCCAGAACTTGGGAATCGCGGCTTTCGGAATGGTAACACCGCAGAACAACGAGAACTGGACAGGGAGTTCAGCGATCTAAATCAAGAGAAGAAACAGCTAATACTCACAGTAACAAGAATGAACGGATTGAGCAGCGATGCAATAAACACATTAGGCGTCAAGGCAGCAAGCATTTGTCCGAGAGTGACCGCGAAAACCTCAGTGACTAGGATTAGGAGGAAGTGGTAACCCGCGCGGTCCGGGGCGCTCTGGAAGCCGGCCGGGAAGTAGAACAACAAGAAGTAGACGACCGCACACAGAACACTGCAAAATATTAGTTTTGGAAACCAAAGAATAAAGATCAGATGGCTCACGAGTAAGGCGTCTCAGCCATCAATTGTCCAAGAGCGAACACGATTTGCGAGTACATGCGCGACGAGGACTCGCGGATGAAGATCATACGTGCCATGATGAACATCGGCTCGACTTGGGAGATGATGATGGCGGGCATGACCGTAGCGATGAAGATAGCAAACACGCGGTACTGCAGCTCCTGAACCGAGTTCCCGAGTTGCAAGAATGTCAAGCTGGTCAACAATGCAATCGCTCCGTGCGAGAACAGCCTGGTGAACCCATAATCCGGTTGACGCCAGAATGCGGTGAGCGTACGTTCCGAGACGACCTTAAGCTGATGGATAAACGGGGTCGCATACTCGTCGTTTGCCTTTGGATCCGCCTCGGGCGGGTGCTTTGCTGCCTCTTCCTTGGTATGTGCGATCTCTTGCTTGACCCGGGCGAACTCCTTGCTCTGACGCCAAAGTTCCGCCCAGTCCGTCGGCCCAACGCGCTCGCGGGACCCAGCGCCGATCGCCTCGAGCACATATTCCGCAGGATTTGCATCGGAAGGGCAAACAGCGCCACGATCGCCGAGGTACTTGACGAGATGTTGGCTATCAGTGCCGATAGGGCCAAAGTATACACACTCGCCACCGCGCTGGAGCAGAAGCAGGTTATCGAACTGTTCGAAGAGAAGGGCGTTGGGCTGATGGATCGTGCACAGGATCGCCTGACCGCCAGCAGCGAGCTTCTTGAGGAAACGGACAATGTTATACGCGGACTGGCCGTCGAGACCGCTGGTGGGCTCGTCAAGGAACAAGAGAAGCTGGGGCTTGGCGGCGAGCTCGACACCAATCGTGACACGTTTGCGAGCTTCCACACCAAGTCCCACACCGGGCTGACCGATCATAGCACTATAGTCAAGGTCAGCAACCTAACACGGTCATAAAAGGGTTGAGACATACTCGGCGATATCCTCCATCTCCAACAATTGAATGACCTCCTCGACGTAGTTATCCTTCTCCTCCTTCGAAACCTCATATGGCTGGCGCAAGTACGCCGAGAACCGGAGAGCCTCACGGACAGTCGCCGTTGGCTCGTGCACATCGAGTTGCTCGCAGTACGCCGTGCCACGTTGGAAGGCTATGCCGGTACTCTCTCCGCCAATCAACACGTCTCCGCCGACCACACCAATCGTCTTGCGCCCAGCGAGGACATCCAACAGCGTTGTCTTGCCCGCACCCGAGGCGCCCATGAGCGCAGTAAGCGTACCCGGCTTGACGTATCCAAAGACCTTGTTGAGAAGCTGGCGCTGACCGCCGGGAACGGGGACAGTATAGTCAAGGTTCTCCCACGTAAGGGCTTTGGTCGAGTTGGTGAGCGCGCTGACGTCCTGTTCGGCTTCGCCCTTGCGGAAGGCAGCCTTGCGGTCCAGGAGACGTTGGTTGCGCTGCTTGTTCTCGGCGTTCTCCTTGGCGAAGATGGTGATCGCGCGAGCGTTGGCGCCATGCCTGACACAACTCGGTTAGTATATGCGTGTTTTTGCAACGGACACTACGCACTGGAACTTCTCCATAGCCACAATCTGAAGTGCCACGAACGCGACCCAGTACAGGGCGAGGATGCCAAGGTTGCGCCAGATCTGGTTCTTCTGGTACTCGAATCCAACCGCCATATATGCATTACCTAGAGACCGTGGGTCAAACAAAATTCTTAGCGGTAATCCCATAAACTTACCTGGAACCTCTGATTGCCCAGGCGAAGAGCCCAAGAGCGTACACACTTGGTTGGGGCCAAGCGTCTCAGGATATTTGGTTATGCCGGGCACGTTGTGTGGGATAATATATGGACTAAACAAGGTCATGAGTGAAAGTGTTCCATAAACAGGTATTCTTAAGTTACCCAACGCAAGCCATGCTGATGCGGTAAAACTCATTCTCCATCATGGACGCGAAACCGTAGTTGAGCGGGTTCATGTACCAGATCCAGAAGCTGGAAATCGCAGTAAGTACCACCGACAGCGCGGGGAAATTAAGACACGCACAGCCAACGCTTCATCGCATAAACCGGGATCATATAGCCGGCATACAGGACCATGAGAGTGATGAGCACAGCTGCCAACCGAGCCGCAGTATCATAGCCTTTGCATACGATACCAATCTCAAGAGCGCATGCGTTAGCCTAACAGTGGAAGAAGTAACAGATGACCACTCACTAGACGGAAGAACGCAGTCATAGCCAGGAAAGTCAAATACGTGAAGAGATAGAATGTAAAGAATCCGCCGGCGCTCCGCTCCAACCCGCACATGAAGTAGGTGATAATCGAGAACAACAATATGCGGATCGACGTGAGCGGAATGTCCGTAATGGTTTGAGCGACCGAAAGCGCACTCCCGCGGTAGAATCGGTACGAGAGTTGTTTGTACAGAATCGGACGACCCATCATCATAGCCGGCTAGAGGTGGCGACAAAAAGACTTAGTGTCTAGCTATGAATGAGGACAAGAACGGCTTACGAGTTCGCTAAACGCGTTGAGCGCGTTGAACAACAATGCCAAAAAGATTACACCACCACGAGTGAAAGCCCCCGCGGCGGTGAGAGGTAGATTAAGATAAACACTTCCGGAGACGATAGAAATAATAATCGCAGTCGCAAAACTAGTAAAGATCGAAAACTATAAACCCCAGAACAGTCAGCCTTAAATCACAAACCACAAACCCATTTCGCAAAACCAAGACGTACCGTATCCTGAATCTGCATCAACCACTGTCTCCACACCAGCGTCTTCACCATGCCAAAGTAGCTGACAACGTGCGGGTCCTTGTGCGACACGTGCTTCCGCTTCTCCTCCAAGGTCGCCTGGCGGAACTGCGCCTCCGCCCCATCCGGATCACTCGCCTCCTTTTGCCACCCCATCTGCATCGCCTCACGCTCGGCGACCATGTTGTTCCAGTGCGGGCTGTCGCGGAAGGCAGCGGCCAATGCGTCGGGGGTGGAGGGAACGTCAGCCTCGGTGCGCCCGTCGGCAAAGGCGCGCTCGTTCGGGTCTGTGCACCCGGTGAGGTAGTCGGCCGTCGTTTGGCGAGGGAGGTTGCGGAAACCGAGGGAGAGCATGTACGGGCGAGCGTCCTTGGCGGGACCAAAGTAGACCTCACGGCCCTCGTCGATGAGCAAGACCTTGTCAAACTGGTCGTAGATGCCCTCGCCAGCTTGATAGAGCGAGACAAAAGTGGTGAGCTTGAATATGTCGGTCATGATGCGCAGTGACTTGGCGTAGTCGAGAGCAGTAGAGGCGTCAAGACCACGAGTAGAGTTATCCCAAGAGAGAACGCAGGCACGGGTTGCCTAGAGTCAAGTGTAGGGTTAGCGTGATTCATATATAAAATCAGGGTAACGCACCATCATCTCGGCGATGGAGACACGCTTTCGTTCCCCCCCAGAGACACCACGCAAGAACTCGTTACCAACAACAGTGTCGCGGGTGTGAGTGATGTTAAGCATAGATAAGAGCATGTTAAGAATTTCATCATTCAGCTCGGCACGAGTCTGTTCAGGTAAGAGGCGTCCAGGTGACTTGAGTGATAGGGCAAACTGCAAGGTTTGAGCGACCGTGAGGATCGGATAGTGAATATCGTCTAAGACGGAATGCATTAGCACAAATTCGGGATACAGGATGGAGATTAAACTCGCCTTCCATGTTATACGCGGCCTCGCCCGCAAAGCGTTTGCCAAACTCCTGAGCCGGGATACCTGCATACTGAACGTCTCCCTCGACCCTGATGAAGCTGCCACGCTGGTTGGCAATGGTCTTCAAAAAGGACGAACAGCCGGCGCCTGGGCGACCGAGAACCAGGACCATTTCGCCCGGGCGAACTGCGCCGTCAAACGAGTGCAAGATGGTCTTCGGAGCCGCAAGCTGCTTTCCGATAACAGCCTTCCCCATGTACCACGGGAGAAGGAAAAACTCCTTGACAGCGTCAGGGAAAGTTCGTACGTCTGGAGCATCAAGTTTGAGCAAAAAATTAAACATGCGAGAGTGATACCAAAGTAACTTACAGATCTTCACGCCGCCAGCTCCGATTACCCTCAGATTTTGGAATGTAACACCAACATGCTTGTGGGCGAACCCAGCCTCATCCTGTTTGCCAGAAGTAGAGCGGAGATATTCAAGCAGATCGAAGGTCTCCTGCTTCTCGATGTCGTCACCCTTCTCATGACGCCGAGTGCTTTGGCGAGTGAGCCGACGAGAGAGAGCGTTGAACCGAGCCTCGGCGTCTTGGACGTTGACTCCGGGCTTCTCGCCATGGTGTTGCTCCACCTCGGACATCTCGATGACGTCAGAAGGTGCGCGAGAGGCGACAGCGGTCGCTGGGTCTGAGCTAGCTGTGTTTGGCCGATGGCGATCAAAGCCAGAGTCTAGATGAGACATAGGGGGGAACGGGAGGGTTCGAGTTCACCGTTCCTCTGCCCCAGAGGTTAAATACCCATCGGAAGGCGGCGCGTAGTCAGATACCACCGGTTGTTTTCCAGCAAAAATCGAAAGACCGCGGGTCGGCACGTCATCCCGCGCGCGCTTCGGGCTCTGCGACCACCAGACAGTTTGTCACGAAAGTACCCAGTTTGTAAAGCTGCAAGACAACTTGTTCTAAATGACAGCACCCGAACCCAGAGTTTCTATTCGCGCTATCGTGAACTTTAGAGGCAACCTGAGTGCAGCGGAGCCAAGACAAGAATCCTCCACTTGAAGCGTTGAGGTCATCATCGTTGACTGTTCACAACCGCGCGGATCGTGCAGTCGTAGGCCAGCTTCTTGGCGCTTATTTGACCCGTTCTCAGCCAATCAACGGCATTTGCCCAGCTGATTAGATCTTCGGTCGCCGAACCCAGCGAGCGTCCCGCCACTCGCGGGAAATGACCAAGCATCCATAAACTCAATCAGAGCGCGAGTACTCTATCGATTACAACGGCGACTCACACGAGGTTATGGAACTCCCGGATATTCAACAGGTGCGTTCACTCGACATGCGCCACCCGGACTCGAGTCACAATACCTTGCAGCTCAGCCCCATTGTCACTCGTATCCTTGGACAGGTGAGCGCTTTGTCTCACCGCATGTTGTTTCCGCTGTCATACATGTCTTTTGCCTACACTAGAATCCTGGGAAATTCACGCTGCAAGGTATCTATTTCAACCAGTCCACAATTATTTCACATACCGACAATTCTCTCCATGAGGCACAAATACGTATCTCGTCGGCCACTCGCCACCATATATTCTCATCGACACCGGCGAGGGCAACAAACCCGAGTACATCGCCCACCTCAAATCCCATCTCGACCAATCCCCCGCATCTCAACCCGAAACGTGCCCAATTAGTGACGTTATCCTGACACACAAGCATTTCGACCACCACGGAGGGCTGCCAGACGTATTGAACCATCTACTGACGAGGCAAAGAGGCCCCGCGTGGTCCCCGCCCCGTGTGCACATACATCCACTCCCTCATGGCGCAAATGATCCCTCGCTAACACGGACCATCGCCCAGCTCCAGGAAGGGTCCTACACCCCTCACACAACCTCCACCTTCTTCCCCCTAGCCGACGGCACCAAACTGCGTGCCAAGGACGAATCAGCAGAGCTCGAGATCCTCCACACACCCGGGCATACAGCCGACTCGGTCTGCTTTGTTCTTCGCTCGCTTTCTCCCCCGTCTATACTTATCCCCGAAGGCCTGTTTACGGCGGATACGGTTCTTGGCGCGGGGACGGGCGTCTTCGAAGACCTTACGACCTATATTCCCAGCCTCCACCGTCTTGTCAATCTCCCGAACGTTTGGCCCGTCCCCATCTACCCCGGACATGGTCCAATAGTCCCAGCCGAGACCGCCAAGTCGTACATTGAGACATATATATCTCATCGTGAAGAACGAGAGAAGCAGATCCTTAGTGTATTGAGGAAGGAAGGAGGACGGTTGACCATACGTGGGATCGTAAAGTCCATATATGCTGAGTATCCCGAGTCGTTATGGGCGGCTGCGGCGCATGGGGTTGGACTACATCTGAAGAAGCTCGAGGTAGAAGGAAGAGCCAAGAGGTCGGGCGGAGGTGTTACTGGGCTTGGAGGTACGTTGGTTGAGGGGGGAAAGTTGGAGGCGGTAGGGGCAGCCGGAATGGATGTCGAATGGGAATTAGTAGACTCCGCGAGTGGCGACAACAAAGTATAACAAATTTACAGCCATGAGTGTACGAATATCAGCTACGAGGAACATGCATTACGTCACTTTCTAGGCTTGGCGCCCATATCCAACATTTACGCGGTGCGCAATAGTGTCAGTATCACAAGTCATCCTCCGCGCGGCCGCTGCTGGACATGTTCTTAATCTCCGGAGGTCCATTGTCCAAGTCTCGGGCTCTCGGGCTCTCGGTGACCGACCAGTGCACCTTACAAAGACCAATACTTAGTGGCCATCTTCCATAGCCGCGCTGAGAGTTTAGTGACCCAAGATAGCTGTGTCAAACGGATACAGCCGGAAGAGTCATGACCGAAGCTTTACAAATTTACCATAAAATCTACAAAGGCCCCTCTAATCTAGATAAACGAATCGTTGTATTTCTAGGAATGTGTGAAGCATACAATGACCAAAGTGGAGCGAGTCTAGCGCACGTGCATGTTTACTCACACATCCCCCAATGCGAGTTAATGGTGGAACCGGACCATAAGGCGACTGTGGCGCGTGTGTGGTTGGCCTGTAAATTATTGTGGATGCGCATAAGCTTCTGTATGTAGGCTGTTTCGGAAGCCTTGGGCCTTAATAATTGGTAGTCCTTCAACACGTCGGTATCTCGGTGTGCCTGGCATGTTCTGACATTCCGTGTAGATGTTGAGTAATTATTGTAGCCCGGCCACCAATTGACCATCACAGCTTGCAGGTAAACTGGGGCATATAGGCAGCGCACATCGTTTGGTATATATTGCACTGCGGCTTAACCCTGCTTGCGATACAATGTGTTACAGAGCACCGATAGGCCAAAGTTCCTTAGCCTGAGGCCAACCCTATCATTTGAACACAGGTTACGGTTATTGGGTTGGTCCCAACGGGTAGGGCCTACCAAAATACCGCAAGTGTGGCCGACCTTCCATAGGGTAGTTATTGGAACCACTACAATGAAGCATTTGTCCAATCGGATGCCTCGGTCAACTCATACATCTGCTTCTAAGGTTCTGAAGGGGAAAGTGACAGGTATCCCAGTAAATCCAGCCCCTATATGCGCGATATATTACTCCATTTGATATACATGCCCACCTGTGCTGTGCACCTCGTGCCGACCCCGCTGGGCGCTCCAGGTTTTCCTTCTCCTTCCTACCATCCAGCTTAGTTACTTTCACCCCATAAATCTATACCCGCATGAATCTTCGGCATACTCTACGCCGCTTATCAACTCGCGCAATGCCAGTACCCACTACAACCACCAACACCAACCACACCCAGGCGCTCCGCCGGCGAACAATCCACAACGCGACTGCGCTCATAGCTAATTCAGTGGCAAAGGTTTTCGTTGCTCCTGGCATACAAGACTCTACTCGAACCGTGCGCAGCCTGATTGAGGATCTAAAGGTCGGCAGCTTTCACTGTTACGCCTGAGTCGACAGTAGTTGATACGTGTCTGACGTAGCCTGCTATACTACAGGCCCCAAAGGCAAACGATGAAGCCATTCAAGAGGCGCTAGCGCGAGCAGAAGAAATACTTGACGACATTCAGGCTGTTGGAGAGATGACAAAGTCACTGTGTGTCGCAGACTTACAGTCCCCTGCCACCCGTTTCCGGTGGCAGTTGCAGGAGTTAAGCGAGTGAGTAGCGAGAGCTCGACGTTTGCTCCCTTGCTCAATCTAACATTTCAACAAACTACGGCTCAGCTTTTTGCAAATCTGGGAGAAAAGGCTGAAGATGCTGCAGCGCCGGTCATACCTGACAAAGCTTGCAAACCAGGACGAGACGGGTCAACAATTGGCGGAGTACAATTGGAAATTGACCGACCACTTAGGTCGGCTCGATGTAAGTCTTCAGCGCACTCAAAACAAATCCCGTAATAATAACTTGTTATGATCTAGATGAAAAGTGTGACACTCGGAAGTTATACCGTTGTACAATCGCAAGAAGATCACCGTTCATGCAGCGCTGCACTCACACGGGCGATTCGGCAAGAGTTGAGCGCTCGGGCTCGAGGACTTGAGAATGTTGTATTGACATGGCAGATAGATGAGCGCGGTCGAATTTCCATCCGAGTTTGTGTTGAAAATCGCCATGCTTTTTTTTTTTCAACCCTTGGTGCCTGAGCACTGGTCAGTCATGATGCATTATATGTATAAGTGATGATCATCGACCGGACCTTCTTATTTGTAATTGGCTCAATGCGGTAAGTTTACATTGGGATGGCAGGAGACCATATAACCGCCATCTGCCTTAGTTGCGCAGGAGGGGAACGTACGCGATAGCTGCTCTGAACAATAGCCAGAGGTTGTGGCGCTCATCGAGGGAGGAGGGAAGAATCGCTCTCGATCAAGTGCGCCAGCAGTGATGTTGATTACGCCCGCGGCGGTTAGATTTAATTAAATGCCTTTCCTAGTTGTTATCTTCGCTTTCACCCTTGACCCGGTGTCAGCTCATTGGACATACAAAACCTCAGTGCGCTGATTTGTAGTCGCTTGGAGCGAACGTCTCGCACGAATTGCGTTATTATGTGTCTGGCAATCGGCGAGTACGAATCGTAGCGGGTATCTCTGATCCAAGCTACGCGATTTGCGCCATAAATTCCGTGCTTCGGGTCAGAAAAGGTTAATCATGTTGGACAAGTGTTTGTTCAGCAACACCAAACTCGAAGGCGTAAAACAGAACAAGATGAAATGGAAACATAGGGAGCACACAGAAACACGCAGGCGCGCATACAACCCTCAAACTAACCAACAAAACCACGAAACACCAATTTCACCGCCCACTAACCGACTCATCGACCAAGGTCGGGTACGTCGTATGGCTCCTCCCACTCGGCCTCCTCCTAACCATCCGTCTCGGAAGCGAAAACCCAACAAGACGATCATATCTTTTATGTTTCGAATCTGCCAACCCAACGTCAAAACCTCTTACCCAACCAGCAAATAAAATAAAATAATCACTTACACCTCATCAACTTGACCAAGAAACTCGGTCCCTCGGCCGTTGAACCTTTTTGCCTTGGCTGGCAACTGCTCGATCCCGCCAAACATGTACTTGTCACAGAATAAGTGCAGACGGCGACCTGTGGCGTCTTCGTCTGGACAGGGACGGTTGAAGTATGCTTCGTAGACAAATGAGCGGTCGGCTTCGGAGAGGGAGCCCCAGTCGAGTGTCTACGCCGACGCAAGTAAGTGTATACTTGGGGGTGGAAGGAGAAAAAAAAAGTGCGTACCTGGTCGATATGCATGTGAACCATCTCCGAAATGATATTAACCACGTCCATAACAGTTAAATACTTCGCCTCGTCAATATCCTCCGCCCAGTCCCCGCCTCTCCCATTGAACGGATGTCTTATCACGAGCCGCACAAAATTTTGTCCAGGCTGGAACGCAGGCATGCGCGCCAAATCCCCAGTCCCAATTTCCCCCTTTCCCCCACCAGACCAGTACTTGTTATCGCTCCCTCCAGCCGCAGCCCGATCGAACGCGTGCTTCGGGTCGTATCTGAGATCAAACAGAGGGCGCTCGGGAGGAGGCGGAGGGCGCGAGCGCGAAAACAGCCAATGCCTCATCCCGCCCGGGACAACAGGGAGTCTATCTTGATCGGGCGGGTCCACGACGTGGCCGCAGAGATAGTACTCATTGAGCATCACAAGAAAATCAGGATCCTTGGTCTGCGGGAGGTCCGTGACGTGCCAGACCGACTCGAGCCATTTCACCCTGGGCGCTTCTTTGGTCCCAAAGTGCCACTGCCGGTTGTCTTCGTCAAACTTCAGTTCGCCGGATTTTGTGATTTTGTCTTTGGACTTTGGCTCCGGAACGCACCGGATGGGTGGGGCGTAATCGCGCGGGTCGCCTGGGGCGGTGCGCTGTCTGACCTGGCCGTAGGGTGCGGGCGCATACTGAGGCAGGCTGGAGCAGAGTCTAGGTCGGACATGGGGAGGGGAGGAGGGGTTCGAATTCACTGTTCCTCTGCGTCGGTGATTAAATATTCATCAAAAGGCGGCACGTAGTCAGAGATCACCAGCTGTTTGCCAGCAAAAAATCAAAATGGTGTGGGTCAGCTAGTCATCCTGTGCGCGCGTCGGGCTCCACAACCACCAGACAGTTTGCCATGAGTGCCCAGTTTGTAAAGCCTCAAGACAACTTGTTTTAAATGACAACACCTGAACCCAGAGTTTTTATTCGTGTTATCGTGAACTTTGGAGGCAAGCTGAGTACAGAGGAGCCAAGACAATAAATTTCCAATTGGAGCGTTGAGGTCATCGTCAGGCAGCCTTCTTGGCGCTTATCCGACCCAACCAGCGACATTTGCCCAACTGATTGGATCCTCGGCTGCCAAATCCAAGCGAGCGTCCCGCCACTCCCAGGAAATGACCAAGCATCCATAAACTCAATCAAAGTGAGCAGCAACACGAGTACCCTATCGATTTCATACGAGGTATGGAACTTCCGAATATTCAACGGGTAGGTTCACTCGGCATACACCACTCGAACATCTCGTAGCTTAGTCCCCTAGGGACTCGCATTATTGGGCAGCTAGGTACTCGGTCCTACTGCAGGCTGTTTCCGCTGTCATACATGCTCTTCCGCCTACACTAGAATCCTCAGAAATTTACGCTGCAAGGTTCAATTTCGACCAGCCCACGATTATTTCGTGTACTGACAATTCTCTCCACGAGGCACGAATATGTATCATTGTCTGCCACTCGCCACTGTATATTCACATCGACACAGGCGAGGGCAACAAACCCGAGTACACTGCCCACCTCAAATCCCATATTGACCAATCCCCCATACCTCAACCCGAAGCGTATCCAACTAGTGATGTTATCCTAACACACAAGCATTTCGACCACCACGGAGGGCTGCCAGACGTATTGGACCATCTGCTGACAAGGCAAAGGGGCTCCGTCCCTGCCCCGTATGCACATACACCCACTCCCTCATGGCGAGAATGATCCCTCGCTAACGCGGACCACTGCCCAGCCCCAGGAAGGCTTCTACACCCCTCACACAGCCTCCTCTTTCTCCCCCCTAGCTGACAGCACCAAACTGTGTACAAAGGACCAATCAGCAGAGCTCAAGATCCTACACACGCCTGGGCGTACAGCTGACTCGATCTGCCTTGTTCTTCGCTCACTTTCTCTCTCGTCTGTACCTACCTCTGAAAGCATATTTACAGCGGACACGATGCTTGGCGCAGGGCGGGCGTCTTCGAAGACCTTACGACCCATATTCCCCACCTCCGCCCTTTCGTCAAACTCCTGAACGTTTGGCCTGTCCCTACCTACCCCGGACATGGTCCAATAGTCCCAGCCGAGACCGCCAAGTCGTACATTGATAATACATACCTCATCGCGAAGAACGAGAGAGGCAGGTCCTTGATGTATTGAGGAAGGAAGGAAGACGGCTGACCGTACGTGGGATTGTAAACTCCCTATATGCTGAGTATCCCGAATCGTTGTGGGCGGCTGCGGCGCATGGGGCTGGGCTACATCTGAAGAAGCTCGAGGCAGAAGGGAGAGCCAAGAAGTCAGACAGAGGTGTTACTGGGCTTGGAGGTACGTTGGTTGAGGGGGGAAAGTTGGAGGCGGTAGGGGCAGCCGGAATGGATGTCGAATGGGAATTAGTAGACTCCGCAAGTGGCGACAACAAAGTATAACAAATCTATGGCCATGAGTGTACGAATATCGGCTACGAGGAGCATGCATTATGTTACCTTCTGGGCTGGACGCCCATATCCAACATTTACGTGGTGCGCAATAGTGTGTATCACAAGTCATCCTCCGCGCGGGCACTGCTGGACATGTTATTAATCTTCGGAGGCCTATTGTCTGGAGCTCGGGCCCTCGGTGACTGACCAGCGCACCTTACAGAGACCAATCCTTAGTGGCCATTTTCCGCGGCCGCGCTGAGATTTTAGTGACACGTTGGCATCTCGGTGCGCCAGGCATGTTCCGAGATTCCGTGGAGATGTTGAGTAATTGTAGCCCATCCACCCATTGACCATCATGGCTTGCAGGTAAACCGGGGCATATAGGTAGCGCACGCGCGTCGTTTGGTATACATTAGGCTGCGTCTTAATCCTGCTTGCGATACAATGCGTTCAGAGCACCAGTAGGTCAAAGTTCCTTACCTGCGACCAATTTTATTGTTTGAACAGAGGTTGCGGTTGTTAGGTCGGTCCCAACAGGAACCTACCAAACTGCAGTAAGTATGGCCGATCTCCCATAGGGCGGTTATTGGACCACGCACAATGAATCATTTGTCCGGTCAGGTGCCTCGGTCAATTTGTACATCTGCTCCTAAGGTTCCGAAGTGCTAAAACATAACCTCCAACTACTCTGTAAGAATGATTGCCAGGTATCCCAGCAGACCTAGTCCATATATGCGCGATATCTTACTTCATTTGATATACCTGCCCACCTATGCTGTGCGCCTCGTGTCGGCCCCGCTGGGCGCTCCAGGTTTTCCTTCTCCCCCCCACCACTAGCCGTAGTTACTTTCCCCCTATAACTATTTACCCACATGAATCTTCGACATGCTCTACGTCGCTTATCAACTCGCGCAATGCCGGTACCCAGTGCGGACCACACCGAGGCGCTCCGCCGGCGAACAATTCGCAACGCGGCCGCTCTCGTGGCCGGGTCAATAGCAAAGATTTTCGTCGTTCCTGGCATACAAGACTCTACTCGAACCGTGCGTAGCCTGATTGAGGATATGAAGGTCGGGAGCTTTCGCTATTGCGCCTCAGTCGACAGTAGTTGATACGTGTCTGACGCAGCCGGCTGTACTCCAGGCTCCAAAGGCAAACGATGCAGCCATTCGAGAGGCATTAGCGCGAGCAGAAGAAACACTTAACGTCATTCAGGCTGTTGGAGAGACAACAGAGTCATTGTGTATCGCAGATATAAAATCCTCTGCCGCCCATTTCCGATGGCAGTTGCAGGAGTCAAGCGAGTGAGTAGCCAGAGTCCGATGCTCGCCTCTCTGCTTAATCTGATATTTCACGAACGACGTGCTCAGTTTCTTGCGGGGCTGGACGAAAAGGCTGAAAATGTTGCAGCGCCAACCATACCTGACAAAACTTGCAAACCAGGACGAGACGACTCAACAGTTAGTGGAGTATAATCGGAAATTGGCTGACCACTTAGGCCGGCTTGATGTAAGTCTCCAAAACGTTCAAAACGGGTTCCATAATAATGGCGATTGTCTGCTTTCCATGCTCTAGCTGACAAGTGTGGCACTCGCGAGCCACGCAGTTGTACAATCGCGAGAGGCTCATTCATGCCAACCAAGCGCTCAAGTTACACCGGTTGAAAATGCCGTATTTGCGCGGTGGGCAGATGAGCGTGGTCAACCTTCCATACAAGTCTGTGTTGTATTTGAAAATCGCCAGAGCTTTTTTTTTTTACCCCTGATTTCCCAAGGCCTACCATCCCTAATGTAGCTTGATGCTACAGTCCGGTGGTTCGGGTTCGTGAACCCTGACCTCTACAGACGCTCATATCTGTTCCCATTCATGTATTTATCACAGCTCGCCTTATATGAGTAGGCTGCGGGAGCCATGAGACAGGTGTGGACTTTCGCTGGCACTGGCCTTACTCTAGGTTGTAACCCACCGAGAAGCCACTAAACTGTTCTAGGGGTGCACGCCTATTATAACCTGGTTTACTTTCGGTTCAACTTTTGCTTTCACAATCCTTGATCACTCTACAGTGTATCACGGCTCCTTGCACCAGCCAAATTTATTTGTCCCCGTTCGCGCTCAGGACTCACTATTTTGCTTTC